>CAKAOI010030471.1:74857-91730 GCA_916701655.1 Sebastiscus albofasciatus | reverse complement strand
TTGCGGGCAGCCAGGGCTTTTATTTTGTATAACATGCAGGTGCACTGTGAGTAACCTACAGCATGCTGTGGATAAGTTGGTCCAGTGCTAGCTCCGCTATAATAACTTGTTAATAACATCATGTAAGTTGGAAAAGTAGCCAATATTATATTGTTTAACGCTATAACTCATGTACAACACATTTAGTAATGTCATCAGTCCCGTGAATGCATATTTGCCGGTTGAGAGGCGATGCTAATAAAAACGTGGCAGCGAGCTTAAAGGTCCCATATTGTAAAAAGTGAGATTTTCATGTCTTTTATATAATAAAGCAGGTTCAAGTGATATATAAATACTGTGAAAGTATCAAAATGCTCAATATACGGAGAAATACACACAACTTGTTTTCAGAAATTGTGTGTTTGAAACAAGCCTTCTAAATATGTCCCAGTTTATTTCCTGTTGCAGTGTTTGTAATAACATCAGTTGACAGGAAGTAAACATGGACCCAAGCTGTTGCCTAGCAACGCAATTCCATTGAAATACACTAAAACAAAGCGTTTCAGACAGAGGGTAAATACAGGTATATTCAGGCAGACGGTATGGGGAAAATAACGTTTTTGTAAACATGTTTCTACAAAATACAAGTATGAACCTGAAAATGAGCACGATATGAGACCTTTAATGTGTAACGCACGAGTGACTAGTGTTAATGGAGACCTTTCTGTCCTCTCATCCAAGTTGGAGCGAGCTGTGCCGACCATCTTAACAGTATTCCTGATTCCTGTCTGGTTGTGTGTGTCCCATTACACAGGTATGATATGTTAGTTAAATATGCATGTTAAACATGTTAAGTAGCGTAGCCATGTTGGCTCAAATTCACTACGTTATTAGGCAAAAAACATTTATTTATGTTTGTTAACCAGAACGTGCCTGCTGTGTTCTGTAACACTCCTGAAGGTGGCAGCAGAGCACATTTATATGTAAATCTCTTCTGTTGTTAAAGGGAAATAAAAAAGAATGGACATTTAGAGTTTGGGATAAAGAGACACACTAGGTGTACTGTTAAAAATCACATTTAATTCATTTTGAATTGGTATGGCTAATATGACTTTCACCTCAGGAAAACATGAGTACCTCTTCCAACAGTGCCTGCTTGTTTGGAGCGTTCTCTGCATTTGAAAACAGGTTTTGGTAAATTATCATCTAATTAATTAATTCTACATCCCTACATGTCAATTTTTATTACATATTATTATTGATAGTTGCAGCAGATAACTTAAATTAGTTCTTATAACCGCTCCTAAGGCTGCTGTTGGAGTGACATGACAACACTCCCATGGACTCAAAACGCAATTTTATTACAGCAAATCCATCCGAATCTCAACATCTTTCAAATAGCAGGTTAAACATACAAAAAGCTCACTTAACATACTTGTTTTTTATTAAATATGTAAAAAGCAGGTCAAGTTATTCACAAATAAAATGCAAACATGCAACACGTTTTTTTGGGAATGCATAATGAGTGGGACATGAAAAAAAACATTTACCATTCATTAATTATTGACAGTACATGTTTACATTCCTTTTCATTTACACAATAATATATAACTAAAGCATTATGGTGCACTGCCCAGTTCATGATTAGTAAATGCAATATTAAGAAAGGGTATACAATGTACTTACTGGAATATAGCATGGCAAAGTACTCAGTGAACCGACTCTCCCTAAGAACTGTGGTTTAAAAAAACATCTGAAATCTGAACAGACCACGAGTTCCAGCTGAGGTTTAAAACTTAAAATGCTGCATCATAATAAGACTAGTCCACAATAATTCTTCCTTCCTACGTTTATGGCATACCAAGTTAACTCTAACCACATTGGGTGGTGTGAATGACACACAGAATTGAGCACACTGTTTATCTGAAATCATGTAATTTGTGAGGACAGTTGTCAAACAGTCATAAGTTGGCATTATACTACATTTTATTCACAATTCACTGACTGTAACGTCCTCCTTCATGAGGATGCAATGCAGAATCTCGCACTATTCCTAAGGCTAATAATAATAAATATGGTGAGGGTCTATGGACAGATTGTCCAATACAGAGTCAAATGTCAGTGCAACATATGGAAGGAGGTTAAATAAGAGCTACTACGAGCCCTTTCAGGGCTTTGCTTATTGCATTCTTGTGATTAATATTGTTGATATGCAAAACAAAATAAAACAAAGAAAAATGAAAAAAGGACAGAAGCTGGGAAGTTAACACTTGCACTGACAGGTAACAGTTACCCGTCTAAACTTCAGCATTTCACCACGTCTACTGTAGGATTTGAATTGACTTCCACCCACACAGTCCTCGGAAACTTCTGTGATGGTCTGAGCTTGTTCTGCTGGTGGAGGTCGTCACCACAAACCCGCCACAGCAGTTCACCAAAAGTCACAAAAAACATCGAACAGTGAGCAGAGGGATACAAAAAAATAAAAAAAGGAAACTGTGATGGTGCTTCTATTCAGGAGGTTGCTTCATGTGCTCAAGTCTCGGAGAGAACAAAAAAAATAAACCATGAGGAAAAAATTAAAATCCTGTAACAGTTCTCACATATTAAAAAGAGGGGTGTAACTGTGGTTGAGGGGGTGATGGCAGTCAGTATTCATCCTGTTCCTCCTGCTGATCATCTGGCGCCTCCTCATGGGCATGCTGGTCCACTTCCTGTCCGTCAGCCTCCCCTTCTGCCAGCTCTGCTCCTTCCTAAAAAAGGGGAGGCACAGATATATTAATACTAGTGCTGCTGAAGTATGCTACGAAGTAGAGCTTTGATTCTATGGCTGAACCTGATCAGGCCCGACGCTCCGGGTGCGGCTGTTATTTCTCAAAATTCCCCCGGGTTTGAATCAGGTTGGGTTGGCGCCAATATTGACTTAAAGACTTAAAAACTTAATAACCCAGTCCCAACTCTCTATTAATTAATGAGGAAAAATGTCCACTGCATAGAAATAGAATATAGGAGTAGAACGGACCTTCCCATTCAAACCAACGAAACAGGATGGTCAGAGCGGCGACCATTTTTATGTGTAACATGGCCGTAGCGACCGTTGTAGCAGGCTGACTTCCGCATAAACTAAACTGACTTGCGGCAAGTCGCAGGCTCACTGAGGTTTTGCAGTACAGAACAGCAGGCTGTTGGTGACAATCGCCATTTTCCTTTGAACTAGTCAAATTGCTACAGCAAACAGTTAAATGACCCTTCTACTCCTATTTTATTTCTATAGTCCACTGATCTATGTGGGTAGGCCCTATATGTTTTGTTATTAGCTATTTTTAAAATTTGATAATAAACTTATATTTTTGAATTTATGCTATTTGTTTGCTGGCCCCTTTTATTTTCAGTTTTACGCTTTGTGCTTTTACCAATAACCTACTGTTATGCTTAATTTGAATATCGACATTAGACTATTGTCTAGTAGATTTTTCGCTGCTGTTCAAAAATCATGTCACTGACAGCAGTTGCCTAGAACAGACTCCCGCCTCTCATTAATGAGGAGAAATTTGATACAATCTCTATTTAAAAAGGAACAGCGTGTAGGATCTGGCAGTATCTAGCGAGGAAGTTACAGATTACAACTTCTCCCGTGTGCCAAGCGTGTAGGATTGCTATGGTGGCCGACGTAAAAACACAAATGGCCCTCTCTAGAGCCAGCTGTTGTAAGAGTAGAGTGGTTAGAGTGTGTGTGTACGTGGGAAGTGAGTGGTGAAGCAAGAGAGAGAGGGCAGCGGGAGTGAGTAAAGTGGATTCTGGCCCAAGCAGGAAAAGTTAACAGTGTTTGGTTTGTCTGTTCTGGGCTACTGTAGAAAAGTGGCGGTGCAACATGGCGGACTCTGTGAGTAGGACCCGCTCCCTATGTAGATATAAACGGTTCAGGTGATTATAGAATAAAGAAAACATACTTATTAATATCATATCCCATTTCTGCCAATAGACCCCCCTAATTGTTACACACTGGTCCTTTAATATATATGGGAATGGCATATGACTTGATGTTTTTGGGCTGTGCTGAGCATTCGGTAGGACAAGGCATATTTCGGAGATCGTGTCACAAATGTCTGTTACCGCACTGAAGAGACTTAGTTGACTTAAGCTTGTAATACATTTTTAATATACTTTTATACTTTTTACAGTGTAAATTTCAGTTTTTAATCGGGCTCGGGCCCAAATCTGCTGCTGCGGTTGGGGCACGGGTTGGACTTGGACAGAAACAATGCAGGTTCATGGAAGGTTGGGCCTGATTTCCTGGGCCTGATCATAGCTCTAGCTCCAAGGCAAACATGTGATCACACACAAAGCCTGACTTCTTATCTCTTTCAACTGCACAATGACTTCCACATGATTTTACCACCAGGAAAAAAATGGCACTCGCACATTTTACTTGTGTACACTGCTGCAAAAACAAACAGCCTCCAACTGTCCTGAATCCTGTTCAGATCAATGGAGGGGTCTGACACTGACCTGGTCGTCTAAAGCGTAAAGGACCTCCATTAGCTGATTGACAAACGTGGCGTTTTCTTCACCCTGATCCTGGCACAGCAGCTCCACCTCTCGCAGCTTGCTGAAGTAGTAGTCCCTCTCCTTCTCCACTCCTTCCAGTGCCGACTTTAACGTGATCATCTACAAAAAAATTAAATTCACAAGATTATTTTTAGCATCAATAATCAAAACGCACAAAACTATGTGGGCTTTGGTTACAGACAAAAGGCAACAACATAAAAAACAGTCACAAAATCAACCAGACAATCAACAGATGAGTAACAAACATGTGACAGCGAAATTCTGAGAAACTGTTGCATGTTGTTGTTGTTTCGATAAACTTCAGCAGAAATAATATACAATGTTTAAACCTGCAATGATTCTTTTTATGCAGATTCAGGTGATGATTCTCGGTAGGTTCATCACTATGACTAACCCTCTTACATTGACTACATTTAGATGCACATTAATATTCCACTATTAATCCGAATATGATAATATTCCAAATTTGATACGGGTCATGGAAACAGCATATTCCATTTGGATATTCTGAATGGAGCATTTTCCGATATTAGATATAGATATTTTCCGATATTATTCAAGTTTTAGGAGCATTTTTTGGACATGTATACAGCGCACTCAGAATATGCGTCTCAATTGGGGGTTTTATTGCAGTTTGCCGCACACATGGCTCCACGGCATGTATATGTCCAGCTCTGTGCGTTGTACACAAACCAACTAGCCAACAGTTTGCAGAGATGCATGCCCAAAAGAAAAGCCCACATTTCTGGTTGGAAGGAGAAACATACCTACTTTTAAACATCATGAAAGACTTGGATATCAACAGGTTTTTGGATATGCGCAAATATCGTAACGCCGACCTTTTCAAGAAGGTGGTTGAAGGAAAGAAAGAAGGCTGTGTTCGCACGGTTGAACAAGTACGCCACCGGTTATGTTAATCGGAGTATGCACGGCTGCATGTAAACAGGAATATTAGTGGAATATTCATTTTCATTAAACAGCTTAGTAGGAATGTTGTCTTTTTTGGAATAAGGGCGATAACCGAAATATTTTGTGCATGTAAACGTAGTCATTGTCACATTGCCATTTGATACAATGTTTTTTTTATAAAAATATCGATTATAGCCACATTACCTGATACAAGTTGTCTAAAGGGCACAAGTCACATGTAACTAGAGTAGTCCAGAGTAAGTTGCTTAATTGATTATTCTATGGATTGGAACTCAATGTTCACCTAAACATTGTTTACATAATCTATTGATCCGTTTAGTCATTTGTCAAGGAAAATACCATACATTCTCTTCATTTGGTACCATTATAAATTCAATACTTCGGGGGGGGTTTGCTGGCTACTGGTCACACTACATAAGCTTTTATTTTACTGAACTATGTATATACAGCTCTACATGTTAAACCTACTCAGCCATGTACAGTGCCTGCACTTGGTTTTTTACTTATCTATATATTTTTCTTTTATTTATTTTTTTTTACCATGTAGATGTAAATAAGATTTTGCTGCTAATCAACAGAAAAGGTAAAATAAAAAAGTCACAGTAAAAGCAATTAAAAGTAAATACATTGCAAATATAAAAATAAAAATAAATATTATTTCCCTTTGGCAGCAACTGCAGCCTTTATCTCTGTGGATGGGTCTGTATCAACCTCGATCCCGTCAACAAAGCCAAAGTGGAACATATTTTTAGATCAGCTGCTGTTGTACGAAAAGCAGAAGTTGTCTTTGGTATAAGGGATTAATAAACTAGCGACACAAAAAATCAATAATGCTTTTACATGTCGCTGGTTTGTGTTGCATGCTAGTTGTGCAACCTTAATTCAAAAAACAGGGAGTGGCAGTGTTCAAAAATGTTGTTTAGTTAGTAGTTAGTAATGTCTCTTCATCTAGAGCTGAAACTATCAGTCGATCAGTCAGTGGACTGGAAATTAATCATAAACTACTTTAGTAAATCGATTAATTGTCTCTAATTGTCATTTTTCAAGCAAAATAATAAACATACCTCTCAAAGTTTTCTTTGTCCTACATGATGATAAACTGAATGTCTTCGTGTTTTGGACAATTAGTTGGATAAAACAAGGAATTTGAAGAGACACCACTTTGAGCACAAGGACATTATAACAGGCCTTTTTCACTGGACACTAAGATAAAACGATTAATTGATAAATCAATAATTAAAATAATCATTAGTTGCAGCCCTACTACCATCAGTGCGGTTTACAAGCGTTGGAAGCAGTAACGTGAGCAATGTGAAGAAAACAAAGAGTTTGGTGGTCTGATTGTTGGTTTCAGAATGATTGTAAAAATTTGACGTCCGGTAGTCAGAATTGAGCAGTTCATCAACATACCTGCTCGGTGAGCTGTGTGACCTGTGCTTCCAGTTCTTTCTCTCCCTTGGCAGGAGTTGGTGTTGCAATTACAGGGATCTTTTTGGCTGAAGAGGGTCTGGATGTTGGTGTTGCGGTCTTGGGGGTTGTTGAGCTCGACCTTGACGCTCCTAAGGCAGACAAAACGTTTATTACTCAGGGATGGGAGACTGGCAACGTAATGGTAACTTAGTTACTCTCTCACAGGAAATCACACAATTTGTCTGTGTTTGGAGCTTGGGTTGTTGATGTGAAACTAAGTACAACGGCCAGGTGCATAAATGTCAGGTGAAGCTTACCTGCCGTAGGGGAGCTGGCTGCATGGTGGGACTTCTTTGGCAGGTTGAAGATCTGCTCACCGGGGTCAGGAGGGGGAATGGCATCCTGACCCTGTCTGGCTGCAACTGGGTCATAATCTTTACCGTCGTAATTGGCATCAAAGAACTTCTTAAACCACTGGATGAAATCAAGATTGTCCTGAAATCTGCCTTTAACCAGTTTCTCTACAGGAATAATCTGCATCGAGGAGGGAAAGACAATAAATTCATGCAGAAAAAAGAATTGAAGATACCCTGAACGAGATTAAAATAAGATTAAGCAAACTCACCTTGTCCACATTCATTCGTTTGAAGGATGCCTGCAACAACTTGAAATTGTGAATGTACTCGTGCTCCAGTTTAGCTTGAAACTTGACCTTCTTAAGACTGATGCAGCCAGGGAAGAGCAGATCCATGAACTGGCAATAAGCAGCTCCTAAAGACGTAATAAAATGTTAGTTGAGTACATAATCCCTCGCTTGAAAATTAGAGCACTAGAGCCTAGATATAGGCCAGGATTTATCATGCCTGCCTTTGCACGACCACTGGAATAACAGAGAAAAAAAGAAGCCTGGGAGCCTTTTTTAAAGTCCAGATAATTGACCCTGTTTCCTTAAAAAGACAACTATTAATGCAGATTATTGGGAATATGGTTAATATGAACTGAAGCCTAGTTAGACCTTTATCCATTTGAAAAAGAGGGCACCGGCTCTACCTGGCAGTGTGTCAGTTATCAGATAAAACACACATAAACCCAACTAGAGAGCACATAAGAGGTAATCTACATCAAACAAGTAGCTTATACCCTAAGAAAAGAGGTGTGTGAGTGTGTGTGTGTGTGTGTGTGTGTGTGTGTGGTGTGTGTGTGTGTCTGCGATTGAAATTGGATTACTTGGTAACAGCAGGAGAAGATGGCAGGCTACAAGTGTATTTATAGACAACTCTCTGCCAGGGAGAGGTGAGCATGTTTCCACAGGTTGCTTTAACTGCCAGTTTACACAGAATTATTTGAACCCGGTGCTCTGCAGGCGAAGATGTAATCTCTAAAACACGCAGTACAACGCAGATGGGGAAGAGGGTTCTCACCTGAGGAGAGCTGCTCCACTTTCGTGTAGTTTAGGCAGAGAATATCGTTAACCCAGGCAGTGATGTCATGCCTGCTCATAGTCTCCTGGGTTATTGAGGTAGAATATACGTTGACCGCCATCCCCCAACTGCAACAGAAAAACAACAACACTTAAAAACAAAAAGGCATCTAGAATAAAGCTGCAGTTTCCTTATGCCTCAGGTTAGTAATTAGCAAAATTGTCGCTGATAATTGCAGCTCTAAAAATTCTGTACACAGTGTACACACAGGACATACTTTAATGACACAATAATTAACTAAACGCTTTGGTGACTGAAAAGGTGTCAGTGTGTTTGTTGTGTTGCTACAGCTCTTTGATAACATTTTCAATACATTCAAATTGTTTTCGGCATCTTTCGTGAAACAGACTGAACTAAAGTAGCTCTACACTTACAATGTACGTCGGTAACGCATATTTTTAACAGCACATCTTTGCCAGTGGTGGACTGTAACTAAGTACATTTACTCAAGCACTGTACTTAAGTACAAATTTGAGATACTTGCACTTCTTCCACCACTGATCTTTGCTATATTTACACATTGGTTGTAGCAGACCTTGTTGGCCCTCTTTCAATTTGTGCCTGCCTGGGATCCTTTAATCTGATTTTACCTGCATGGTAAATAGAAGCCGTAACAAAGTTGGATTAGAAAGAGGTTGTAAATTTACCCGCTTGTTTCCAGGGCACTTGCCCCACTTACACTAGTGTGGATATTCAGGCATATATACAATGAACACATGCATCAGGGATCTCAAACTTTGATCCTTAAAGGTGCTATTGATAACATTGATAACATTCAGCCGCTAGATGTCACATTCTCCCTCCCCCGCTCCATTGCTTTTACTTCACAACAAGTCTTTGACAGGCACAATCTCAGCCGTTTATCTGTTTTTTCCTCACTTACTGACGACCCAGACATACAGGGAATATTTGTGGAAGTCAGTCCTTTAAAGCAGTGGTTCCCAACCTGAATCCTTTAAGCCCCTTCTGCTTGTATCTAAGAAAAGCTGACATCATCACCCAAAATTGACAAATCCTTCAATTTGAATTAAGGTGTTTCTGTGAATCAAATGAGTTAGTCTTTTTTTTTTTTTTTTTTTTATGAAATCAACTTTCTTTAATGGATATAACTTGTCAGCTAAACACAACAAATATGGATATTTAGTTAGATAAATTGTGAATTTTGGAAATGATTACATCTATCTTTTTCCAATAAGTGTTGACTTTTGGACTTTACAACACTCACAGTTATTGGAAATGTTTGGATCACACAAGACGGAAACAACGCAAACACTACTAGAATCTAATTCTACAAATATTTTAATACTAATAATATTAATGTAGCCTGATCTTTAACTGCAACTGTGCACAAATACTGAGTTTAGACAACACGTGGCTAACTAAGTAGGGCTGGTCCAAATACCATTTTTTGGGCTTCAAAGCCCAAAAAAGGTCAATAATATTCGAAGGTATTCGAAGCTTCGCTTTGCGGCGCAGCACAGCACGCTAACATGTTCCTCTATCTGTCTCCATTTCCACCGTTCCAGCGCCAAACAGCGATATCTGTCTGAGAATAACTAATAATAATGAATGTTGAATATGAATAATGTTATGGGATTATTCCTTATTTCATGGGCTATTTTGGTATCTATACATTATTATTATAATATACTTATATATAAACAAAAAAAACAAAAACACAAAAACAAAGCATTGGAATACTGTTTTTGAGGTTGAATACCATGGCAACGGTCAAAGCTTCAAAGCATTTGGGTCAGCCCTACTACTAGTACTACTAAGTAGCAAAACAAATGTTTAAATAGTTTTTGTATACAGACTTTTGTATTTATCCAGTAAGTGTGTTATTATGGATTTTAGTATGCATATGCAAAATCTAATTGTGACATCCTAAGAGCACAACCACCACTGCTTTAAAGCCCATTTGGTGACTGATTTGACCATGCACACTATATACTTTTACAGAGAACATCCAGTAATCCACCTTTTTTTGTGCATAGTATTTATTAATTTCTGACCTATTTATTTACCTATGCTGTTTTTAGCCATTTTCTCATGTCTTGTCATGGCATACTGTATGTTTGTCATACTGTACTGTATCTGTGCTGTTTGTGTCACTTGTGTGGACTGTGTTTTTATACTCTTGCTGCTGCCTCTTGGCCAGGTCATCATTGTAAATGAGAATTGGTTCTCAATTGATTTTACCTGGTTAAATAAAAAGGTCAAATAAATAAATAAATAAATATAGGGGTCTGTATATTAACAAATATAATGACTCATGCACCATTTATGCAATCCTCTTTAATTAATTTAACAATAAATGAAGACTGCAACATAACCCATTTAATTTAAATTAAATTATAGAGAACAGCTGCATTAAAAAAACAACTCTTTATCTGTGTATGGCAGCGACTGATATGGTGTTAAATCATGCCATGTTATGGGATTATTCCTTATTTCATGGGCTATTTTGGGATTTATACATTATTATTATTATAATATTACTTATATATAAACAAAAAACAAAAACAAAGCATTGTAATACTGATTTTGAGGTTGAATACCATGGCAACGGTCAAAGCTTTTGGGTCAGTCCTACAACTAATTCTACTACAAAAATTTTTTTAAATAGTTTTTGCATACAGACTTTTGTATTTATCCAGTAAGTGTGTTATTATGGATTTTAGTATGCATATGCAAATTAATAATTTTGACAACCTCAGAGCACCACCACCACTGCTTTAAAGCCCATTTGGTGACTGATTTGACCATGCACACTATATAGGGGTCAGATTCAGTAATATGCAACATTTTATGCAGTCCTCTTTTAATTCATTAAACAAGAAATGAAGACTGCAACATAACCCATTTCATTTAGATTAAATTACAGAGAACAGCTGCATTAAAACACCCCCTCTTTATCTGTGTATATGGCAGCGACTGATATGGTGTTTAAATCATGCTAAATCATCATCCTCACTATCCACAGGGTACATTCAGGGTAATAATAGTTAAAGTTGGGTTATCATAGCACCGCAGGAGCAAGATCCTCGGTTGTCTGGTTCATCTGGGAAGGAAGGAAGGAAGGAAAGTGGGCCAGCCGATATTCATGTCAACAAAGCGGATGTACTGTATATGTGCTGCCTGCCTGCTAGCATGCTTTGTTAGCCGGGCGCAGATAGCCAGCAGACACCGAGAACTGGGGCTGCAGCCTGGAGGCAAACACTGGAGGGGGATCAGGCTTGTGCAGCAGGACATGAAACATTAAAATATCACCCTTAAAACACACAGATGGTGGTATTAAGGATTATTAGATAGCTGCGATGTCACGATGGGAATATACTACTAGCAGAAGCAGCAGCAGCAGGGCGTCTGTCTCTGTGTATATTCCTGTCATTTCAACAAGCGATCCACTCCTCCTAAATGGTGTCATTACGCACCAAAATGTGCATCAAAACACTTGCCATTATAGCTATAATTTGGGGTGCTATATATATATATATACACACACACAGCAGAATAACTCTGATTTATGCTTCATCCAGAGAGAGAGCTAACATGACAGGAGACTGGGAGAGACAATAACAGCGGATGGGTGCAAAGCAAAAACCAAACACACAACGACGAGGAGGAGGAGGAGGAGGCCGGATTGCAGGGTTTTCTATCTGCTGCAGCAGTGTTTTACCTCTTTATATGATTTTATTTAATTCTTAACATGATAATCATAATCAGTACACTGGTTTTACCTGTAGGCGCGCTCTCCTCGCACTGTATTTTTCCTGTAAGGAATGATGTTGGTTCCGTTGTCCGGGACGATGTCGTTGTTATTCTCTCCATTTGGGGAAAGGGCTTGGGTGGGACCGGGCATTTGAGGTCTCTTAAAAATGTTGAACAGATACTCTGTTCTCTCTCTAGGCCGGGAAAAAACAAAAGAAACCAACAGGAACGATGCAATAATGCTTTAAGAAAGTGCCGCACCTCCGGGTCTCTCTTTCCTTTCTGTCTGCTTATTCTTCCACAAATCTCTGCCCTAATGACGTTGCTGCACCCTGGACCACGTGACTGATGGGGCTGTGCTGCCTCTTCCTTATGGTGGGCTATTTCAGTCAGGACAACCAACATTACATTGATTTATTCTCCTGGGTTTAAAATTAAAAAAAGCTCACATCAACCGGTTTAGATCAATGCTTTTGTTTGAGATGCAGATGAACTTTTTGTTTTGTGGTAAACTCATCAAATTGCTCAGAGATAATGTGCCCAATCAACTGGGGAATATATGGATTAGATTAAAAAGGAAAAATGCAGCAGTTTCACCATCAAATCATTAGGTGATAATTAGATTAGGACACACCAAAAAGAAAAAGCAGGCAGACTATATATAATATAGAGAAAAGTGGTGCTGATGAAAATGATTGCAACATATGGTATGAGGAAGTGTAGTAAAATGTTTTGATTACTAACCATATATGAGTCAAATGTCACCATAAAAACACATCAATTGAAAATGTTTTAGGGCTGCAACAATTAATAATTTAGTCAATCAACAGAAACTTTATCAGCAACAATTCAGGTTATAGGGCTGGGTGATGTATTAAATATCTCAATATACACAGTATATTATGATATAGCATGTTTTCTGGTAATTCAATAAATAAATAGTCTATATGAAATAATCACATTATATTTTTGTATACTCTTGTGTGAATTAAATACTTCACAAATGATGAGTATTTTTTTCATTTTAAGAACTTTAAAGCAAAATGAACATAACAGTTTTAAGTGAAATTATAGAGAAAAAAGAAATATAGGCCTATAGCCTGTATCCCGATAGAAACGATATAGAAAATATATATATATAAAATAGATATTTTTATATCATTTTGACAATCGTCATACTGCCAAGCCCTAATTCAGATAATCTAATAATTGTTAAATTTACTGGTTCAAGCTTTTCAAGTTTGAATATTATGTGTTTTCTTAATGATAGATAACTGTGTGTAGGTAACTGTTGGATTTTGGACTGTTGGTCGGACAGAGACGTCACCTTGGGCTCTGGGAACATTTTTCACCATTTTCTGACCAAACCATAAATTGATTAATCAAAAAAAATATCCAGGAGATGAATGGATAATGAAAATAATCCTTTTTTATCCCCCATCATTTTTTTGGGATTATAAAATGTCATGAAATAGTGCCCATCCCTATTTCCCAAAGCTCATGGTGATGTCTTCAGATGGCTTGATTTGTCTGACCAACTGTCCCAAATAAATATAATAAATATAATATAATATAAATGTACCAAATATATTCAATTTACTATCATAGAAGATTAAGAAAGCCAGCAAATATTCCCACTTGAGAAGTACATTTTTGCATGATAAATGAGTTAAATAATTAAATCAATTATCAAAATGGTGGCCGATTTATTTTCTGTCAACCAATGAATCGATTAATCGACAAATCGTTTAGCTCCAAAATGTGTGCGAATTTACAAATGTCCAGTAGGGGTGTAACAATAAGCTTTATCGTTCATACAAAGATCTGAATTCAATACATGGCGTTGTGTTGCAGTCCTGTGGTCGCTGTGCTATCTCCTGTTTGTGTTGTCACATCTGTTGATTTTATATTATAATTCACTGCACAACCACTTCACGTTTAAATGTGAATTCTCAACTACTATAACTTCTTTTTTCTGTATTGAAATGAAACTTTAAATTTTTTCAAATTGTGAAACTGATAATGCATTCAAATGAATCATTACAGCCCTAATATTAAAATATCAGTATGAGTCAAGGCCAATTCAGTCCGACTTCATGTGGACATGGTTAGTAATCAGTGATGAGAGTGACTGTATGTGGACCAGCAGGTCAACAACAGGCATGATAGGAAAACTGATTTGATGACACAGCTCCATAACAGCACTGAACCAATACAACACAGCTTTGATGTCTTATACAGGAACTTTATGCGTGAAGTATGCCAGCCAATCATACAGCCTCTACCTCTACTGATGTAGCTTTGCCTTTGCTGTCAGGACCCTGACACCCTGACAGCGAAGGCCTCTGGGGGCAAACGTAGAGCATTTCTATCATTCTGCCTTGATTTTTTTCCCCTTGTTTTGTTGCTTTATCTAAAAGGCAACCTTCTATGACAGTCCTTTACGTTTTTTTATGTAAAATTTAAAACACAGACAGTGAAAGAAATGCAGGTACAGACTTTGAGATCAATACCAACGATCCATCTTGCACCACCATCAGTCCAAAGGTGAACTCACATTTTTGGCCAGTAATACTTGAAACTTTTGATGTGTAGACAACAGTTTGTCCTCTGAGTCAGCGTTTCACAAACTTTTTTTCTGGAGACCCACTTTTTAAAAATGACAAACCATCGCAACCCAATTCACAATATAGGCCTCATCTACAGATCATGAGAAGAGCGAATTTGTGCATAAATGAACGTTCCTGACCATTTTTACTGCCATTTCTGCATCACCTCGTATTATCTTGAATAGATAAACTAAATTAATTAAACACTAAATACTACTAATAATAAAAATCAAATACTTTAGAAAGGAGACCAAATAAATGCATTTAGGCAGAGTTAACAGGCCCTTGTTCTTTTCCTCATCAGTTAAACAAACCGCATGTACCCTAGCCTTTCATATTAGATTAAATGTTATAAGCAGACTACAATTATCAGAACAATACAAACATTCAGGTTTCTTCATGTGGCAAAGAAATTCTGCAAATTTATCTGGCGACCCTAACAAAATCTCCTGCGACCCACCTGTGGGTCTCGACCCAGTCTTTGGGAGTGACTGCTCTGAGTTTCTTGGGTCAGGATGTGTCCGAAAAGTAGTCTTGTTAGCATTAGTCAGGTCACTATAGGCAAAATGTTTTGTCATACACACACCTTTTTTGCTTCTTCAATCATCGAAGCCCTGCCTTAGTGGAGAGAGAGCATCATTAAGGAGCCTTTAACAAGGCTTATATATAAAGATTTAATTCTCCAGTGTACACTTCTACATCCAAGTGCTGTGACAGCAGTTACTTTTTCTGTTAAAATGGCGAATAACATTACAAACTGTCCTTCAATGTTTTTAAATTGGGTAAGGGATGTCTTAATACTCACAACATTTGGTCACCATCTGTGTGCTCACTAAAACAGTTCCTCTGGTGCCACCATCAGGCCAAAGTTGAGGTCACCACATACAACTTAAGAACTTTTACACAGAGCCTACAGATGGACTCTTGATCACTGATAAATCAATTGACAAAAATAAATGTCCAACAAATGAAGTCTATTGTGTTGTGCCAGTTAATCCAATTCTCACTACAATAAGCCAATTGTTCAACAGGATTTTCATTCTCCATACTGTTTGAACAGCAGCTCGATGAAGTCGCCTTCTGCTAATGCTTTGCTTTGAAGACGTTTCAACACATTTTCCAAATTCCAGCAGTGTTCCGCTGTGAAATTGTGGCCATAATTCACATCATCGCTCTCATTGATTCAGCTTAAACTAATCGCGCTGGAGCTTTTAAAAGTCACACGTCAGCAAAGAGGATGTATGTGCCACAGATTGCAACTCTGACTGCAACAATTCAACCTTGTGCTGAAATGCGCATTTAAGCTGTGTTTTAAGAATATTTGAAAATATTAGAAATGAATCAAGGCAGTGGTATAAATGCAGGATATCCATCTCTTGTGTGTGAGGAGAAATAGTCAGGATCCCCTGCCTCTACTGGGTCAAAAGTGCTCTTTACATTTACAATTCCTGCAGAGCGAAACGCAAGGCATAAACCAAGTGCTAATCTCATTAAATGGCCAAACTGTGGACGATAGAAGTGCCTCCAATAACAACTGAAAGCATGCAGTGCTACATTTCTACTACAGTAACGCTAAAGGCTCTTTCAGACTGGAAAGTGACAATTGCAGCTATTTGGTCTCATCACAATCACACAACAGCAATCAGAGGTCTGCTTTGTATCTGGCGTCAAGCAGCAGAACAGAGACATGGTCAAACTTCGGGGCAGCAGGAAAACTGGAAACTCTGAGCTCGTTCACAAGGGGCAGCAACTGTGTCCTCCATACTGTGCTTGGGTGGCAAAGCTATCGCCAGGATGTCATTGAAATGAACTTGCCACTTCCCAGTCTGACGGGCCTTTAAGTGTCACCACAGAAGTGAAGCATGCATGTCCTGTATGTAAGAACTCTCATTCTCTCATCTGCAACCGCTTATCCCGTTAGGGGTCGCGGGGGGGGGCTGGAGCCGATCCCAGCCGACATTGGGCGAAGGCGGGGTACACCCTGGACAGGTCGCCAGTCCATCGCAGGGCTGACACATAGAGACAGACAACCATTCACACTCACATTCACACCTACGGGCAATTTAGAGTCAACAATTAACCTAACATGCATGTCTTTGGACTGTGGGAGGAAACCGGAGTACCCGGAGAAAACCCACGCTAACACGGGGAGAACATGCAAACTCCACACAGAAGGGCCCC
>CAKAOI010030471.1:0-74837 GCA_916701655.1 Sebastiscus albofasciatus | reverse complement strand
GACATGGTCAAACTTCGGGGCAGCAGGAAAACTGGAAACTCTGAGCTCGTTCACAAGGGGCAGCAACTGTGTCCTCCATACTGTGCTTGGGTGGCAAAGCTATCGCCAGGATGTCATTGAAATGAACTTGCCACTTCCCAGTCTGACGGGCCTTTAAGTGTCACCACAGAAGTGAAGCATGCATGTCCTGTATGTAAGGCGCCAGTGCTAACCACTGTTTGGACCATATCATGAGAGACGCATGCCCTCTAGGGTTGCTTTTGATTATGCCTTCACCTGTAGAGGGGTTGTCCTCAATGGTGCTCTTAAGGCTAGCACTGAAAAACGAAAGACATACTGTATCTGTCGGACATGTCTGTTAATGTATTCCCGGGCTTTCAGACGAAAAACTGCACAGTGTTGTTGTGTCAGGTACTGGTGAGATGATGGTATATAGGGAATGGGAATGTGACATCACCGACAGCAAGATGGCCATTTATGGAGGATAAAGGGTAAGAGTACAATCCGCTGGCTGTTTACTGCAAGTGTCAAAAGATAACACAAAACACTGCACAATGAATAAGACTCAAAAGCCCAAATGTAGTATATAATTTAGTATGGCATAGAGTCAGACACAAAAGTGGGCTAACGTTTTGGTTTTCATTTTGCATGATACTGGTAGATTAAATTTGCGTTTGTAAATTGGACATCAGTCTCCAAAGATTTACATATTTTGAACTGCTGAGAGGTGTTCACTAACGCTGTAACTGTAATGTGTGGAAAGCTGTCAAAGTCCTCCTAATTTGTGAGGATCGATATCATAAACTGACTTCAATTTTGTAATATATCGCCCCTTTGCCTCTGTCAGCTTCTCTTTATTATAGATATTTGTCTATCGCACGTACTTTATACATTTCTGATGATGAACGATGATGACAGATGATAAATGAACAGACCGGTTATATATAATAACAGTCTACCGTAGTTCCGTTCAGCGATTCCCATTCCCTATACAATCAAAGTCCAGTTTGGGTTATAGAGTCATGAATATAATAGTCTATTAGATGCCAAACCACTACATAATGGCTTATAATACTATGAGGAAGGATTTTACGAAGGTGAAAAAGTAATCTACCAGGAATGTGTGCTTAACTATATTAAACTGGCCAACTCAGTGCGTTACCAGATGACGTTGCACTGTGTTGCAGCAAGTTGAGTGAAGTTCCACCTTTTTGCCGATGTCTGAAATGAATTAGGGTGCTGCATTTTATTTATGCAGTGCTAATGTCCGTCTGAAGCAGGGCTGTCCTCGACCAAAGAAATTCTTAGTTTCAAGACTGTTGAACTGAAACTTTAGCTATAGAAGATATTCAGTAATCCTATTTGCAGGGGTAAAGAATGAACAAAAATTAAACGGTAGCCAAATTATGTCAAGTCCAGTGCTGTAATTTCTGGAAACTGTGACCTCAATGTGTATACACACACCATGAATATTGTGTTTGTGTTTTGGTGTGATGTATTTGTTGGAATTGATTGGGGTAAGTGGGTTTAATGATAGAATCAGGTAGGTAACCGACTAGAAACACACCACGCAAGCAAGATAAACTAGCTATAACAGCTGCTTTGTTTTTCCTACATGTTCATGGTGCTTGCTTTGCTATGTGTTAGGCTACAATAAATCATTGGGCCGTTGTACTTAAGCTCATTCCATTAGAGTAAAAACAGTGCTGTGCTTGCTCTCTCCATTCACATCCCACCAAGCTTTATCTTGCACTGGGTGATCAAGTGGGTGGGTGAGGGGTGGCAGCTCCACCCAACACACCTAGCCCTCAATATTCAAATAAAACATAGCAAGGAGGTCAGCATTTACACTGAATTGCAGGTTGGGTAGGTTAAACATGTGTGCTATTTGTAAGGATACTATTCAGGGTGCATGATATTTTTTGCAGAGAGTCAGGGGTGTGCACAAACACTTCCAGTGTCAGGGGGAACCTGACAAACCTAACCAAAATGAGGACAAGGAGCGCCAGGACCAGAGAGAAGGGAGCACTGATCTCTTATACCTTACATCGGTTATCTTGAAAGCCATTCTTTTAAATAATAAATCATTGGGCCGTTGTACATAAGCTCATTCCATTAAGAGTAAAAACAGTGCTGTGCTTGCTCTCTCCATTCATATCCCACCAAGCTTTATCTTGCACTGGGTGATCAAGTGGGTGGGTGAGGGGTGGTAGCTCCACCCAACACACCCTTTAGCCATAAAAGGAAAAGGAACAATTTTGCACCCCCAGACAAAAGACCAAGGAGGTCCATGGTCTTCTCCTCGTCTGTCCCCAGTGCACGTCACTGCTCAGAAATAGCTTTAACTGAGGAAAAACACGACTCAGTCTTCTGGCTAATTTCTGAGATGTTAAATTGGAATTGGATTGGAAAGCAGTGCTACTACTACACAGTCAAGCAATGGTAGACATGTTTGCTATTTGTATTTAAGGATACTATTCAGGGTGCATAATATTTTTGCAGAGTCAAGGGTGTGCGCAAACACTTCCAGTGTCAGGGGGAACCTCAAACCTAACCTAAAAATGAGGACAAGGAGGGCCAGGATCAGAGAGGAGCGAGCACTGATCTCTTATACCTTACATTGGTTATCTTGAAAGCAATTCTTTTTAAATGCAACATGTGTTTGTAAAGTAAAGTTTTCTTTAGCCATAAAAGGAAAAGGAACAATTTTGCACCCCAGACAAAAGACAAAGGAGGTCAGGGGTGTGTACAAACACTTTCAGGTCAGGGAAACCTCACACCTAACCACAATGAGGACAAGGAGGACCAGGACCAGAGAGATGGATCTCTTATACCTTACACTGGTTATCTTGAAAGTCATTCTTTCAAATGCAACATGTGTGTAAAGTAAAGTTTTCTTTCTAGCCATAAAAAGAAAAGGAACAATTTTGCACTCCCAGACAAAAGACCAAGGCATGGTCTCCCCTTCTTCTCGTCTGTCCCCCATTAAAGCTCAGAAATAGCTTTAACTGAGAGGAAAACACCACACAGTCTCCTTGCTAATTTCTGAGCTTTTACAGAAACTCTGTAAGGAAGCAGCAGCTAGCAGCAGCAGCAGCAGTGGATGAAGCTAACTCAGCTTCATGACAGTTAAATGAGAGACAATGATTGGAAAGCAGTGCTACTACACAGTCAAGCAATGGTAGAGCAAAGAAACAAGAGTGTTTCACTAAAGCCAGACGTTACTTACAGTGCCGGTAGTACATCTTGTTCAGCTACCAGCCAACTTACAGTAAGCTAATGTTGTTCCTGCCAACACTTTGTCAGAGTAGTGACAGCAGACATATGCCCCGTTGTCCTGGGTAACATCACCGTACCAGCCACAGACACGTCAATACGCTCCGGTTTGGGCATTTAAACACCATACAGCACGTCTCAAGACACATTACAGACTGGGATTATTCAGCAAAGCAAGTGAGACTCACCAATGAACTCCGATCCGCAGGTTACAAGGTGTTAAAATCGCTGTTTTCCGGCTGAGTCACCCCACCCTCAAACGCCCCGTTCTCACTACGAGTACGATGAGCTCAGAGCCGGCAGCTGATTGGACAACGCGTCGTCGGTGTCGCAGCTGATTGGTTCGCTGGTGACATCTGTGGTAAGTTTGACCAATCATGTGTTGATGCGTTGATCATTCGGAACAGCCGACAGCTTTCCGTCTTGTCGCTCACTGTGTGTCACCGTGTCACTTCTGTCACAGACACGCGAAATCTTTTCAAACCAATAAATATTTATAATCTAAAAATATTTTTCTTCCCAAATAAAATTTGTCAAGTATCACAATGGATAACAACAATTGGCAAAAATATAATATATCTAAAAATAAAATAAATAAAATTAATAAAATAATATATATATAATTTTATTTATTAGGTTGCCAAATGTAATTAGTACAATATATTGAAAAAAAGTTGATTAAGTCAATCAACAGAACTACTAAAAACGAATTAACAGCTATTTTTGATAGTTGATTCCTTGTTACAGTCAAGTAAAAATGGCAATAATAATAATAATAATAATATTTATTAAAGCACAAGATTGACTCAATGCACCATCTTTTAAAAATATTTTTCTTCCCAAATCAAATCTGTAGAGTATCACAATGGATAACGACAATTAGCAAAATATAGATGAATAGTTGACATATCTAAAAATAAATAAAATAAATAAAACCAGATTTTAAGTATAATATATTAGAGAATTGAGTGAAAAAAAGTTGATTAAGTCAATCAACAGAACTACTGAAAACAAATTAGCAACTATTTTTGATAGTTTATTCTTTGTTACAGTGGTTTAATTAAGTAAAAATGGCAATAATAATAATAATAATAATAATAATTTTTAAATCTCAGCTTCTCAAATGTGAAAATGTGTCTGTGGTTTACATTATTTATATTTGAATATCTGAGGATTTTAGGCTGTTGGTCAGACAAAATAAGACAATTTAAGGTGGATCTTAGGTCCTTTTTAATTTGTGATGGCCATTTTTCACTATAACTTTATTATTTATGGACATTTCATAGATTAAGTAATTAATTGACAAAATACATTCATTTATAATAAATGTTATTTTCCTCTCTTGTATTATGTGTACACTACAGGATCAGATCACTTGTACTTTTTTAAATTCCTGTGTGGAAAAATATCCGTATGAATTTGTAGGACCTTACTAAGGCAGCAACTTAAAGATATATTTGTGAAAGAATGCTTCCTATATAATTTTATTTTTTTTAATCATCCAAATACAATTCTATGCAAAGAGCAATACTGTTTTTCACAGAGGGAAATACATTGCACAAAGTTTGCATCTTTGATTGCATAAACCTCATGTTCAGCCGCTGACACAACTGCATTCCTCCTGTTTTAACACCAGGGTGCAGTCATGCACTTGATACAAGACAAAATATATCTGGAAGAGGCTTGCTATGAAATTCATCTCTATTATAGCTGCTTTGCTAAATATGCTGATAGAGTAGACACAGCATGGACCAGATAAAGAAATACATATTGGTGGAAGATGTCATTCACTTATGCAAAGACCTGGTGATGGATGCTGTATCTATCTTATAAATACTGCTTTTAAATGTGGAAATGACAAGCGTGTTGATGTCTTTAAAAAGTACTGATAATACTAATACTAATCCTAATATTAATACTAATAATAATGAAGACTAATATGAGTTAATTCATATGCTGATAATATTGCCTGAGCCGGATAGTAAAATTCCTCCTCCTAATATTCACACGACTGTGAGATTCAGTGCTGGATGGCTGCTTTTATGTTACCTCAGATGGTGGGTCTATGTGATGAATTATAGACAATAGGTTGAGGGCAGCCAACAGTGCATTTATGACAGATAATAAATGTGCACTGCCAAACCAAGCCAATTGAAGTGTGCCGGTCTGGAATGGAAAAAGAACGAGAAAAGGAGTTCATAGGCAAAAAATTGTGATATTGTGTCAACACTTTATTATGCATCACCACCATGCAAAATCACTGCTATGAACTTGCTCAAAAATCAAACTAGATATATTTCACACATTTATGATTTTAGATTGGCTTGCCACTTTTCCCCCCAAAGTGACTGAGTAAAGTTTCACACACACGCAGATAATACATCAGGAGTGTGTGTATGTTTGGTGTGCAAGTCACACAGAGATTTGTGTGTGAGAGCATCGACGCTAACAAATGAAACAATGGCAAATGATTAAACCTTAATTCATAAACCATTGATAGTAAACACAATTTGTTCAATGCCCTGGCCAATGTAAACCTTTGAATTTGAGTGATTTGGAAGTCTCTGTTACATATTTTCCACTGGATCTTTAAAACATGTCCAGATATCAGAACCAATCCATCTATACCTTATATTTAACTGATTTAGTTTATATGTAGACAGTGTACATATATCCCTCTGCAGATAAAATCACTTCCCAGCATCAGATTTAATGAAGACAGGTGTGTTTTATTGTTTGCTACATGCTGCAATGACAGTTTGAATGAGCTCCTTTGAGAGGTCATCCAATCAGCTAAGGCATGTGTGCATTATTATCACTAAGGTATCAAATAAAACAAACTCATCTGATCGGCCTTCTCCAAAAACAAGTCAGAAAGCAATATAAAAGCCACTCGACAGCAACTGTAAGAAATCTATGGACTAGTGGTTAAATCTGGAGGTACACATTTATAAAATATTGCAAATTGTATCATGTATAACTTCAACTCCAATGCAGGTTTACATCCTAAATCAGAAGACAAACAAACACTTAAACCTGGTTCACTGTTTGCAGGAACATGGGAATCTGAAAGAATCAGGTTTGCCAACCTGAACTAACAGCGTAGTTGTACATTTGCTTGACAACTCATATAAAAAGGCAAAAAATTAAGAAATAATTCCCCAAAGTCATGTGGTTTTTATGGCACCTGTGGTGTAATAGACAGCTCACTAATTAATCTCTTTACATCAGCTCACAGTATTACCTTAAATATGTGGTTGGTTAAAAAATAGATCTTTACATAAATGCGTTCTATGGTTGGATTCAGACATTTATTCAACGTAAACTCTTCATATCTTCAGTGCTCTGTACCGTCAGCCCAGTGTCGTCTCGTCCAGTGTCTTCTACTATTGTCGCTTTTCCTATTGCTCACCTGCTGAGAACACAGAACATGTTACTAACAGCACGATTTAATGGAAGTGATAAACATCATATCCCAAATATAGATACAGAAAAACCTAAACACTTTATCCAGGTTTCTGATTACTGACATGTGGGCAAATGATTCCTTCAGTTCAGGTTTTGTTAGTAGTGAGTCAGTAAAACAAAAATATGATGAATAACACTGCAATGATGCTAGAATGAAAGTAAAAGTCTGATCCCGGTAACGTAGAGAGAGTCATTCCCAAAGACTGGTCGCGACCCACAGTTAGGTCGCAGGAGATTTTATTAAGGTTGCCAAATAAATTTCTTCCAGTCTTTTATTTATCAGTTATATCTGCAGTACACCTTTGAGCCACATGAAGGAGCCTGACTGTTACACTGAATCTAATAGAGTGGTGCAGGGATGACGTATTTTTGTAGGCCAACCAGGAAGTTGGCATCGCACTGGGTTCCCTATACAAAAAGCCAATGAGATTTTCCTATTGGGTTTTGGATTATTGCTGAAAATAAGCTCTGTGGCAAACAAACGTTTATGATACTTACACGTTTTGTTCTGTAAAACAATCTTCACAAATGAACACTACTTTTATGATTTTTGTGAGTGCAATCGCCAGAAGTAAAAAGCTAACGTCAGGCTATAAATGAACTACACCACGGTTGCATGAACGCGAGTATAAACAACGAGGCTGTAAAAGCGGATGAGTCGGCGTGATGGCATTTTGTAGTCTCATTTAGCCACTTGTTAGCAAACGCCTTTTTTAAGACACATAAAGGCTTCACAATTCACAGGTGGGGTATTTACTGACATATTTCATATTGTAGAACAAAACGTTAAAATCTCTTGAGCTTGTGTTAACCACAGACCTAACTAAAAAACGATTAAAAAAACCCATTGACTTCCAGATGAGGGAACTGGAAGTGCTAAAATGTTAACTCATTTCTGGGTTTTAGGACTCATTCCCATAGTACTCTATATGAAAGGCTAGTGTACATTGTGTTTGTTTTACTGAAGAAACAAGAGCCTATTAACTCTACCTAAATGCATTTATTTGGTCTCATTTATAAAGTATTTAATGTGTGTATATGTTTTCAATCACACGTGCATAAAACAAAGTTGTTATTTATAATACGTATATCTCTTTGAAATAGCTGGTTTACTTATTCAAGATTATATAAGTTGATGTGGAAATGGCAGTAAAAATGGTCGGGAACGTTCATTTACGCACAAATTCGCTCATCTAACGATTTATAGATATGAGGCCTATTGTGAATTGGATCGCAATGGTTTGTCATTTTTAAAAAGTGGGTACCCAGAAAAAAAGTGTGGGAAACACTGACATCGAGGAGATATTTTATTGTTATTTTCAGATACTTACCAGTCACCTGGATGAACGCAGTCACTGCTGCAGCGTCACCTGTACCACACCACCAAAACACAGCATGTTAGAGTAAGTATTGACAAGGTTCAAAACACACAGTATGCCACCTTCTCCTTCCATTTACAGTCCTGGAAAGCTGGAACTCACCATGCACGATTTATCTGGTTCCTGCCTGTGCTTCATCAGCTCCTCCAACTTGAGCTCGTCCTCCAGCTGCTGCTCCAGATCGTTCTCAAAGCTCTCCTCCTCTGCAGCACTGGCACTCCTGAAACAGATAACAGGCACTTTAAAATAAGACACAAGATCGAAGGTGTGCCTGAAAACTGGAGGTATTGTGACAGACGACAAGAACAATAGGAATGAAGTGTTGTTTTCAAGAAACAACTTTATTTAAGATTAAAAACAGAGCTGATGTCCCATCGACTTGTAATCTCTTATAACAACTGTTGCATTTGATTCACATCAGCAGTTTATAGAATGGAGGAGACGTTTTAAGTATTTGGCACACACATCTGTGAAACAAAACAACACTAGCTGGCAACAGAGCAAATAAACTGTCAGGAAGAAGCAACAAGGTGTGCTAAAGCAGCTACTAAGTGTAGAAGAAGACACTAATTGTTACGTATCACTAATTGTTGATGACACATCCTGCAGCAGTACCTTGTTTTATATGTGAAGAAGGGATCTGAAGAGGTTGTGGCCAATAGGTCACCACGTCCAAAATCTGAATCCGCAATGCTCTCGGTCTCACTTCCACCCTCTGTGGTGAAAAAAGAGATTTTCAAACAGCTATTGTATAAAAAAATCTGACAGCAAAATACAACTTTTAAAATTGTTTTACCTGAATTGAGTTCTTTAACCAGTGATGACATTGTGTTGGTGATGGAGTCAGCAGCAATGAGCAGGTCATTTCTCAAATTTCTCCTTGGACCTTTGAAACACACACAAAAAAATTGTTTTGCTTCCAACCATACTTTGGACACCATATCCATAACCAGATGCATGCTGTTCTGGTGTGTTACCCTGAGCGAAGGCCTCCTGAACATCCCCTCCCACGCCCATGAGGGAGTCCTGAGGTGTGTGAGTCGGGGTCGTGCTGGCAGACTCCGAGTGGATGGGTGTGGGGATCGACCGGCTGATGGTGTGGCTGGGGGAAGAGCGTGGAGAGCCGGGACCCTGAGTCTGCAACACAAAGAGGCCGTTTTAGTGTTAACTAGTGCCACTCTGTCTGCCAACCCATGCCCATCGTAATGGCAAGACTGTAAGAAGAAGTTAACATAATCTTAATCAGAAGGTTTCTTATCAAAGCAAACCGTCCACAGGCAATACAGCACATAACGTTTCATTTTCAGCGCTCAAATCAAGGCAAAGAATCTCAAACGCAAAAAAATCAGCTACAATCTGTTCAGTTCACTAGGTTTTTTAAGTCAACAGAGAATGGCCTTGTCCTAAAAGTACACCACAATAGCTATATAAGTAACAAACTTAATTAAACACATGCTAGAAATGTACCATATGTGGAGTCATTAAAGCTTGTTGTCGGTAACTTAGAGCAAATATGATAAAAAGTTATTTTTATAAAACGGTCACTATATCCTGACAGTAGTGCAAGAGACAGGTAATCTGTGGAAAAAAATCATGTTCCTGTGTCCTCCTGTGCTCCTAATGGCATTTGCCAACACGTTTTCATCCCAACTTGTCACATACTGTCGCTTTGTCAGACTCCTCAGCGTCACTTTTTGCTTGCAGTAAACACATTCATGTTTTGAATTAAACAAAATTTCTTTTGTTAGGTTTAAAATTGCTATGTTTTATGAAAGCCTTTTGTTTGTTGGACCCATCCACCTCGCCTCCCACCCACCCGGTGTGTGTCTTTTCGCTCTTTACACTACATCACCAGAGCACTTTCCCTGAGTGTTTGTATTGATGGGTTTGCATTGCAGTTAATGGAAAGGCTGGTGCGTCTCATACGGGAGCTAAAGGGTGCCTTGTGCCACAGCTGTGACAAAGCTTCAGTATTTGACACCCTGGGACAAAGAACAGGCTGCATTTGCAAGACTCCGCCGCACCTGAACAAAAACAACCAATCAAAGCCGAGCAGTCTCTAAAGCATCTGTCAATCACTGCTCGCGAACTCCGATCAAACGGTCAAAGTAGGCAGCGCTGATCAAATATGAATCAATATTCTGTTACTGTAATGCCTATTTCTCGCCTCAAATGTTTCCAGAAACATCTTGTAGGGTTCTGTTTAGCTGTGAAATGAGAAAGTTTGTGATCCGGCCGCCATGCTGAAAAGAGTCGAGCCAAAACCAAGCACCGCTGACTGGGTCACAAACTTTAACAGTACACTACAAGAAGTTTCTGAAAACATTTGAGGCGAGAAATAGACATAACAGTAACAGAATCTTGATTCATATTTGCTTTGACAGTTTGATCGGAGTTCACGAGTTTCACGAGCAGTGATTGACAGCTGCTGTAGAGACTCCTCAGCTGTGATTGGTTGTTTTTGTTTGGGCGTTGTGAAATCTTGCAAATGCCATTAGGAGCACTAGGAGGAACATGTTTTTTTTTCCACAGATTATCTGTCTCATGCACTACTGTCAGGATATAGTGAGTTTTACAAAAATATCATATTTGCTCAAAGTCACCAACTTCAGCTTTAAGTTGCATTTTCTATTATGTCAGTATTTGTTAGAAACTCAACATGCTGTTAAAACAGATTTTCTCTCTAAAACCTATTGTGGTCTGGTGAATGCCAAGCATCCCTAAATTTCAGATATAAAAGTTTTCACCGAACAAAACAGCAGAAGTATTTACTTCAAACATGCAATCATTTTGAATCCAAGTGTAGTTTCGGCCTTTTTTTCCCACAGTTTTCACACTTACAGCTTGTTTTCGTTCCTCCTCCAGCTGAAAAACAATATTTTATGGCTCATGAAACAACAGGCGCATTACATTGAGTATTTCTAAACAAAAGACAATCCAGTCAGTAATTCCTCCAGGATGTGACAAGCATGTGGCTTCCTCATGCAAGTTTAATGGATTAACATTGATCCTTTTAGCCTAATTAGATTGATATCCTCTCCACTTAAGCCAGTATAGTGAGCAGTTTATGGAAGCTTTGAGGAACTCAGCTGTCTTGTTGACTGCGGAGGATATTCTCGCACCAAAGGTTATCCTCTTTAGAGGGGGTTGGACATGTTGTCTTGTAAGGTGTGATGGAGCATAATCCCAAACTCAATATCCTGCTCTTAAATCATCTGTCTGGACTCTTGGATAACAGGGCTAATCAGGAGCATATGTGACATCATTTACAAAACTGTATGTGAGAGACGGCCCTTTTTGACAACAGAACGATAGTATTTGTAACAAAGATCAAAACACAGCATGTCACTCACAAATCTACACTAGACACCAACTAGATCACTGGTTCCCAACCTGGGGGTGCCGACCCCCAATAGGGGTCACCAAAGCTTCACGGGCGGTTGCGAGGCCTTCTTGATTTTAAGGGGTGTGAGACAACTTTTTTTTAAATCATATATCTCGTCATTACATTCATTTCTGTGAAGAAAACGAAATTAAATTTTGTATCCTATATTTAAGATGTAGGGTTTTTTCTGGTGGTGCATTGGTTAGCACTGTCGCCTCACAGCAAGAGGGTCGCAGGTTCGAGTCCGGCCTTCTGTGTGGAGTTTGCATGTTCTCCGGGTTCTCCGGTTTCCTCCCAAAGACATGCAGGTTAGGTTAATTGTTGACTTTAAATTGCCCTTAGGTGTGAATGTGAGCGTGAATGGTTATCTGTCTCTATGTGTCAGCCCTGTGATAGTCTGGCGACCTGTCAAGGGTGTATCCTGCCTTCGCCCAATGTCAGCTGGGATTGATGATAATGGATAATGGATGGATTATTTAAGATAAAAACAAAACACTATATATACTCTATCATCACACAGCTCTGCTAAACAGCTTCGTCCTGCATTAGAAAAGTACGCAACTAAAACAACCAAAGAGCTGATTCTCAGTTGCTCTGTGCTGTTATTGTTATTCATTGAATATAATATGAAATATGTCACTTAGTCAGGGGTCATCAGTTTACTCAATCGTAGAAAAGGGGTCTCCTGAGGAAAAAGGTTGGGAACCACTGAACTAGATTAAACATGTGTCTGATGCTGTTAATGGATTGTTTAACATATGTTTCAATTTCGATCACACACAAAAGCAGATATTTCATCTATAGCTCAAACTATTAAATCTTATATGTGAATGTCCTGTACCTCTAATTTCTACTGTGAAAAAATTACAAAACAGGCCTCAACAGAGCTTGACTGTTAAAGATGTCCGCCCTCTAATGGACATGTTGGGTAATTGCTCACATGTTTCCTCATCTGCAAAGTGCAGTGTTTGCTTTATATTGATCAGCCACAGCTGGGAGAAATTGTAATACAAGGGAAATTCATCATCTTCCCTTCAGCCATATTGCTTACCACCTGCCACCAAATACAAAACCAAAAATACAAGCTACGGTACACATGTCCATGTATATAAACATGCAAACTTCAACTGCAACAGAGCCGATTCTGGCCAGACTTTGAAACTAAATGGCCACAACCTTATCATTCCCCAGAGGAAACAGAACGTGTGTTCGTTCAGTAATCATGAAGGCGTCTTATCTGTGTTCTGCATTTGAGTGCTGTGAAGACAAAGAGATGAAAGGCACGTCTGCGGTACCTTGAGAAGCATCATTAGCTGCTCCAGCTGCACCATGAGTTCCCTGCGACTCTCCTGCAGAGTAGACATTCTTTGTTCAAGCTCATCTTTGCGTTGCCTAACAGAGGAAAACAACAACGTGATGATACCATAATGGCACGTCAAATAAAACGTGTATGAGCATCTGTAGACTCTAACATATGCTGTTCATTTGCCTGGGAAAACGCCAAGCATTACAATGTGTGCGTTCTGCTGCAGCCTAAGCAAAAATGCCAGTTATAAATGCTCTGCGTTGTGCAGGACTAAAGTAGACAGAGTTACCTGAGAAGTCGTAGCTCAGCCAGAAGTGTGGGGTTCTGCTGACCTCTGTCCGGTGGCAGCTGGGAGGCCTCCTCATGCTGAAGGCGTAGCCGCTGGATTTCCTGCAGGATTTCTCTGTGACAGGCACAAACATATATAAGACCAGGTTATAGTTCAGACATGGTTTGTCCATATATTCTTAGAGTAATCTCCCAGATGATGTTACTGTGTGAACACTGTCCAAATCTGACCCTGTTTGAATCTAAACTTCTGCCACTTGGGGGCACCAGAAACAAGCTATGAACATTTTATTGCCTTGGTTTTAGCAGATACAGAGTTAGTTTGTGCTTTTTAGCTTCTAAATACTCTACTATGTTCACCAGCTGGTTGCTGACAGTGCCTATCTGTCATTTGGTGCTGAGCAGATAGTGTACAGTAGGATTTAGTGCTTTTTTATGTTGCTAAAAAACAACAAAAACGACACTATGAGAGCGGTGAGAGAGAACCAAAACAATAAAGATGCTGGCCGGTAACCCGAAACAATGAGAATGACACTTTAGACCAATATTCCTTTTAGATTTGACGTTCTATACCCAATATCCAATATCCCACAAGATATAAAATCCAAAGATAGAACCCTTATGGCGATTTTGCTGGCTGCATGTAAAGACGCCATAACTCATAAGTGGCTAATGCCCTAAGCTCCTGTGGTTGAGGACTGGATAGACATAGTTCATCAAACATACTGTATATGATGGAAAAATTGACATATTCCCTACGAATACAACAAGAAAAATGTATTTATATTTATGTTCAAGGTGGATAGACTTTATCAGAACCCAAAGACAAGCCTGTACGTGAGACACGTGCATAACTTGAATATTTATATATATATACTTGAAATTTTTGTATTATTATTTATTTATGTCGGCTTTGCAGACCCTTTAAAGGTGAAAAATGTCAGGGCAAAACAAGTAATGACAGGCAACCAGTAAAAGTGTCATTTTTCATACTTCCATTGTTATTATTCAATTTATTTTTTAAATTTTTTATTACATTTACTTGTGAACCTATTGAACAAAGTATAAAATATTCCCTTGGATAATAGAGATGGCTGTCTTGATGATTAATCTAATGGAAATTGTTATGAACCTGGATATTGTTTCTTTCCTAAAAAGCACTTGCTTTTGTTGCGATGTAAAATTGTAAAAACATGCATGAGGTAAAGTATCTGTAAATGTCTTCTGTAAATCATCTGGCTGCCAATAAAAATAAAGAGAGAAAAAGAACAGATATTTTGCCTTGTATGAAAAGCACAGGTGTTACTAACAACATAAATCATGTCTCCGTTCTATTCAAGCCATGACAGTGTGGCTGTGAGCCAGTAAAGCTCTGTAGAGTAACTGCACACTCGGGTGATAATTCTCTGTGGGTTCCTCACAACATGTGACCGCCGTCATATATAAGTAGTCATGTGATTCACTGTTTATATTAAATGAAAATATTAATTATAGCTGCATTAAAATTACGTACTTGTTCACTGTTGCCTGTAATTGAACTTTTGTCTCCACTTTGGATTCATTATTCCCTATTATTTAATGCTGTCATTTTAATGTTAAACTTGTTACTTTCAATAAGTCATCTTTTCTTTTTTGTCTTATCCTATTTTACTTATTTTAACCAATTTGTAAAGCCAGTTTGAATTTGCCACTGTGTACGAAATATAGTAGTAGTAGTAGTAGCAGTAGTCATGTATTTCAGTCCTTATCATACATTTTCTGTAAGGAATGCACATAATAAATAATAATAATAATTAAATTAAATAGGAAAAAATTAAACAAAACAAAAACAAATACTAAATTTTGACTGAAAAATTGTAGGCTGAAGTTTAAACTTATTATACCTACCTTTTTTACTTAGAATATTCTAATAGGCAACTCATTTTCTACTTAGTTTAGGCTATACAAAAACAGAAAAAACCCCAAAATATGCTATGTAAATATATTGCCTTGACTTGCCATGCATGATCTGATATTCAGTGGCCTATATTCTACACGGTAAAAATACAGTTAGTTACCTCCTTAAAAATGTTAATATTTACTAAATAAATATCCTACCTTGGCAAATAATGAATGTTTCTAATAATAATAATAATAATAATGATGGTATTTTTCAGTACTTAATGTGCTTTGAGGTTTATTTTGTCAGACCAGCAGTCTGTTTATTCTCAAGGTGAATTTCTCGTTGTGGAATTGAGAAAAGAAGAGAAGAGACAAACAGAAAAGAAGTGAACAGCATCACCAATGCAGTCATCCCTGACCTGTTTTTGCACTCGAGCTCGGCGATGAGCTGCCGCTGCTGTTTGTTGGCATCCAGAGAGCAAGGGAGGTCTGTGGGGATCCTCTGCATTTGAGCCTGTTGGGGGAAGCAAGCAAGCAAGAGACATCACGTGAGCTGGCTCTACCTCCGGATGATGTCACCCATTATTACATTATCTCATATCTCACAGGGGGGAATAAAACAGTCAAGTCACCAGCACATCCATCAAGACCTGATCAGAACATAGGGTTCTGGTTAGAAAATGATCACCACCTGTAAACCCCTTCATCATCTCAGCAATAAAGGTGGAGTAGCAGCACACGTTAAACCCTCATCAAGGACAGATTTCTGGCGGTGGACACCGATGAAAGATGCCACGATATTGTGAGCAATAAATGTCTTATATATATATATCTCACCGCAGCATCAGCAGCCAGTCTAGCAGCATAGCGGGCGATGAGGCTGTGCTCTTCATCTTGATGGTTACTCTCCAGCAAGCTGATCAAGAGGAAAATGGAGTCACAACACGACACAGTCACTACACAGCTACGGAGATATAAACTATGCAAGAAAAATCCAGGAAAGTTTAGTTTGTTCAAGAGTCAGATTAGCTCTCTGGCAGAAAAGCTTCACAAGTTTTTACAGCAGAGGCCCCGCGTAATCATGCTAAGCTACTTATGTAAAATCACAAAAGCAGGAATGAAATCGGGTTATTACATAAAAGTGGAGCCAAAGTAATCATTTGTATTTAAAGAACAGAAAGGTTACTTATACAGTATGATCACTGATGAAGTGAAAAATATGGTTCTGTATTTCCAAGCACACAAATAGTAAAAGCACTTAAATGCACTCACAATGGAAAATATGTGGGAGCTGCTAGTATAATACAGACAGCCAATATGGCAGATGATATTGCAACCAGAATTAAAACACACGCCCCAGCATATTAGTGCACACACACACACATAGAAAATACAGGCATCCAGATTTTCATGTTGCTTCTAAAAAGAAGAGAGAAAATGTAATTTTCCAGTCAGCTGATACACCAGTCTTGATTTGTTTTTAACAATTTGCACAAGATTTACTGGTCCAAACTCGAGATTACCTTCTAAAGAGGCTGTCAAATCTGAGGAAAACAGCAGTTTAAAGTGTTTAAAGTATTTGGTACCAAATAACTAACTAATCTGCCCTATGCATTTGGAGTTATACAACTTTAATGTGACAAATATGAGACTATTTTACTTGCTTGGTTTGTCCGTTCTGTGCTACTGTAGAAACATGGCGGCCTCTTCATTTGTCTAATCTGCTCTGGTAGTGTGTGTATGTAAATGAGGAGGTGTGGTCCCCCAGAAGAGGTTGATCCCACCCGCCGAGGCGCCGCCCTTCATTGAGCTGGAGGATCCGGATTGGAGCGGGACACGACCCGATCTTCCAATCCCAAAATCACCAGCTGAAGATTCAAATGTTTGGCCAACCTGAGTCTGTGATTTCATGTGAACTGCTCGCCTATGTACCTCTTGATATGGAGGGGATAGAGATAGAGATTGTTAATTGTGGTTGTAAACTGAGGTACTCGATTAGTAGATTGGGGAAAATGGGCCAGGTTTGTTTTTGATTGATTGCAACACCGTAGGAGTGTTTTTGTCTACAGTCACTAGTGTGCAGGGGTGCTGTTTTGACTTTTATTTTTTTTTTGTTCTAATACGCAAAGTTAGTTAGTGAGGTTTTTAAGAGTCCTCTTTTTGTTGTATTTATTTCTTTGATTTTTACAGCACCGCAAGCACCTTTTCCTTTTTGCCTGCCTCACCTCCTTTTTTTTTAAAAAAAAAACAAAAAACGAACTCTGTGTAAATAAAATAACTTTTACTTTACCAAGAATATCTGATTTTATGTTGCTTCCCTTTACCCTAGCGAGCTGGGTCGTAACAGAAGGGCTCATCCTAAGCTAACGAAAACAATTCGAAAACGAAAATGATTTTTAGTTTCAGGTGATTAAACACTAATGAAAACATAGTTATGAATATTATATTATATTTCTGCTAGTAGATCCCCCGAAATGTTACACACTGTTCCTTTAAGAACTCAAATATGAAAAAAAAAATGTTTCACCTTGAAATCAAATACCTCTATACATTTCTTGGTAGAAATAAACTCTGATTCTATTTTTGGATACAATTCAGTCAGACAAACAATTATTGCAGCTGAGTAACAATGATGCGTTGACAGTAGTGATCAAAGGTTGAGGTGACTAGTCTGTAAAGCTGACAGCATGCGGCGTTAGGGCTGTAACACACTCAGAATAAGGTTAGGATAAGGTGAAGGATTGCGAGTTGGCAGTTCAGCAGAGCACATGGTTTCCACTGGTGTTTGGCAAACACAGCGGCACACCAAACTAACCATGTTTTGGGGTTGTTTTGGAGTAGATTCACATAGAGGCCAATCAGAGCATGTTCGTCTGCAAGTCTATCGGCAACATCGAGGTTGTAGTTCAACCTGGAACGGTGCAGGGTTTCACAAAACATAAAACACGACATTACACAGGTGACAATGGAGGGACAGAGGACGAGAGGGGAGAGGCAGCAGAGAGAGAAAACGCAACAAAAGAGAAGAGGAGGAGAGTGGCTGAAAAGCAGCCATTCATGGGTGACTAGAGAGAAACAAGGCCATATTATGTTTGGGAGAGACTCCAGTGATGAAGGCTAGCAGCACGAATAAGGACATGCTCAGCCAAAAAAAAAGACTCTACAAGCTACATGTTTACATTCTCCAAGCATCACTCACTCAGTGCTCTATTATTAAAACTATTATTTTTAAATCAAACAATCTGCCACCAAAGACATGCCAAGCATGCACAGTCTTTCTGATGTAGCTCCTATGTTTATAGAGGCTTTCCATCTGCATCACAAACTCCTATAGCAACCATTCCTACTGCCATTATGGAGGGTCGATGTAGAATTAGCTGTGACCATAACATCAGCAATAACAAAGAAACACATAGTCTATAATTAACGACTAAAAATAGTGTGTATTGTTTTGTTATACTTGTTTTATTTATTGATTTGCTTCTTTAATCTTAGCTGTAAAGTATTTCAAATTGTAGCCAGTTAAACTGAAATATTAGCATTTTGGTTTGTTAACCTGAAAGCTAATAAAAAAGCTAATTAAACAGGAACAAATTCAATACCAGCTATTGCATATTGACCTCATAATAATGGCTATGAGCCACTATGAGTGACCCCTTTCACATTACACATGGGCTACGTCCAAAATCCAATACTATGCACTACATAACCAATATGTGTACTATCGTTCAACATACTTTTGTGTGAATAAACACACTTTCACTTCCTTGCACAGTTGGAGACGTGTAACCATGGTAACCGGTGTCAACCTCATGTGACCAAACAATGATTTGTTAGAATCAAAGTCTGAATTGATTTTAAATATATATCACGCCTAGCAAAGTGAAATCTTATAGTTACAGTTAAATTTAAGCGTTACTGATGTTATAGAGCTGCCCGTCAACGTCTGTTATGAAGGTTGTCATCACTACTGCAATTGCATTGTGGGATATTTATGCCGCTGTAGTGTCCAGCGTTGCATACTGTAATATTTCACCAGAAATAGTATGCAATTCACGTACTATTGGTTTCATACTAAGGTTTCGGACATACTAAAATATCTCACATCTCTCACACTGTTTTAGCGTATTAAATAACATGTTAGTGTGGAATTTTGGACACAACCATAGTCATTTAATCCATTATCAATATGAAAATACTGGTTATGCAACTTTAACAGAGAGTCTGCATTTCAAACGGTGGCATGAACCATTTACCTGTTATGAAGCTTATTGTGTTGCATTATGGAAATTATAGGGTCCAAGCTTTCAACATTAGAGACTAAAAGTCAGGATATTTCGGTATCAATCTGTTTTGATTTTGACCACTCTTTTTAAAATTTGTCTCTGAACTTCATTGAATTAGAGTACGAAATCGCTGCAGTGCCCCGGTGCATATTCCAGCTGTTTAAATCTATTACCATAAAGTTTGTAATCAGGTATCATTGTTGTGCAAAAACTAGCCAGTCAAGCTCCAGAGGGCACATCACCTGAAAGCCCTGTACTATATGGTGGCTGAGCAAACAGTAACCACAATGTCAGATGCTCCGATACGCACATGGAGAATAACCTAAAGAACGCTCACTCATCACAGCTGTATGTTTTTCTATACGCCCGAGTTATGAAAGGGAGTAGTGTTCCCTAAAGAAACACTTTCTTCATCAGGTGCAGGTGCAGAGGAGCTCATTGGTCTTTTACTAGAGAGTTGATTCCATTTCATATATATGAGTATACTTGTTCACATACATCATAAACAATGAGTGTGGGAATTTAAACTGTTTAACTGCTACGGCTTCAACATAGAGGAGATTGAGGGTAACATTGAAAGCGGCTCATATTGGAAACTGGCAGTTAGTATTTCCCATTTCTGTGTGAATGAAAAGATTGTAATAGACACTCCAAACTAATTGCCAGTGATCTTTATGATGCATGCTTCATCCAGCGTCTGTGAAATAGCCCCTCGAGTACAACAACGTAAGACCCTCTACTGTATAAGAAAGCTGGTTCCTCAGGATGATATAAGCACTCCAGTTTATGCCCTATGATTATTATCTATATTAGTTCACATGCATTTGAGCTATAAAGGCATTCTCATATGCACACCTGTGTCACTTACCCTCTGCCTTTCAACAGATGTGGAGCCGCCCCAGTCAAGGGCTTTCTTTGCTCAACAACATTATTCTTGCTGTAAGGCAAGCTATTTAAATTCAGCACAAGGAACCACAAAGAAAAAAGAAGCACGATGATGACACAAATGTCCACACACGCACACTTAAAAATAAAGGCAAGAAAATAAAGACAGTGTGGGTCACAGAGTCTACAGGGGATAGGGCCTTTAGGGAACGTGGCAGACTGAAAAGATCTGCAGTGAAATCCAGGACATCCATTGTTTCGGCTGTTGTACTCACTTTTTGGTGGAGTAAGGGTTCCCTGATGTAGGCATGGAGTGGGAGAGCGAGTAGTCATTGGTGATGTTCACTGGTCTCGGCGGCCTGAACAGGAAACAAATGTTTTTTTAATCCTAAACGTACTGTTTTTTTTTTGTTAAAGAGACAGCAAATGCCCCAGCCTTTTTCTTTTCTTTCTTTCAAAGGTCTTTTTATTGATTGTCAATAATGAATAAAACAGTAACTGTACAAGGAAAGGATTTTTGTTTTTCTTAATAACACTCACCCAGGTCACAACACATGCGTCTTCTCACACAAACAAACACACAGACAACCACAGCTGATAACAGAAGATATACTCTAAATTATGGATAAATAAAGTTATAGACAACAATACAGATAAAATACCTAAGATATACCTTAATAGTAACAGAAAAAGTAAGTCGAGAAATAAGATAAAATAAAATAAAATAAGATAAAATAAAATAAAATAAAATAAAATAAAATAAAATAGAATAAAATAAATTAAATTAAATTAAATTTAATTAAAATAAAATAAAATAAAATAAAATAAAATAAAATAAAATAAAAAAGCTACCCTGAGATTATTGTAAACGGTTTCTCAAAAAACATCAAGAAGGGGTCCCACGCTTTGTAAAATGTACTCTTTGTTCCCAGGGTAGTGTAAAGGATTTTCTCTAGACTCATACAGGACATAATGTCTCTAATGCAGTGTGAGTGGGAGGGAGGGGCAGAGTCCTTCCACCTAATAGCTAGTCGAGCTACTAAAGAAGTAAAAGCCAATAAGGTGGATTTCTTCCAACCCTATAATCTCTGACTTTTCCTTTTTTAGTAGATGACCTGCTGTACAAATATCAGGATGTGGCATCAAAGTCAGATATGATTAGTTATGTTGGGTGTGTAGTAAACAATGAAAACATACAGTGAATGGAGTAAATGTATCCATGAATCGACAAACGCAACAACAACAGTGACTGTCAGTACGCTAGGGCGGATGGGACTTGACAACTCTGTATATGATTAGCACTAAACAAAGGATTCAAATCTACGGTCACAACAACGTACAAAGACACATTTTGTGACGTGTTAAATAATCAAAGCAAACTCACCACGTATCTCTGAGGAAAGTACAGAACAAGGAAAGGAATGAAAATAATGTATTATAATCAGCCCAGCAGTGCAAAGACTACACGGAAATGTAGAAAATCCAGTCATTTAGAAAAACAAACAAACTAGATTTTTAAATACTTTCACCAAAAAAGGAAATGATAAATATGCAGGACAATATTATTACAGTGGAAACCCCTCTGGGTCAAATTGATCACTATAAGCAGATGATTATTATAACCAAATTATTTTTATTTTTCCTTGTATCTCATGCAGATTACCTTCTAATTAGCATTTGTATATTTATTACATGAATATAAAGTCATGAAACGGACAGCTTTGCTATTTACTGAATTTTATTGACTGTTTCAAAACACAGTACAGCTGATTCAAACACTTTAATAATTACTGTACTGTGTATAATTCAAATACACTATAATACAGTACATAAAATATAGTTTACTCTAGTTCAAATTATAATTAGGCTATAGCCTTGAACAGTATTGTGCTGTTTACCAATACAGTAACTTCAGCAGTGCAAATAGGCTACTAAACCAGCTTGGCGAGGTTTCACAGACCTAAAAATAAACTGTAGCTTATCAATGTCTGATGTAAAAATAAGATATAAAATATATCATTTTTTTTTTTATATGTTGTCGTGTATGAAAAGACCCAAAATGAACCCTGTAGGCGAGCGACTTTATTACTATAAGTGAATTATTTAAACAGCATTTGTATAGGAATGATTCTGTCCTAAGCTTTTGGATCCATATAAGTGGTTGATCACTATGATCACTATAAGCAGTTTCCACTGTACTGACTTATTATTGGCACAAATTTAAGCCAATAATTAAAAAGAAATACAGAATGTCTTATCTTGAATATCTACATCTTAGGCACAAAACTTTAATGGCCACATTTAAGGGATCCTTGTTGAAAAATGTGTGTTTTAAAAAACCATATCCACCGATATGTATCATTATCAGATTTTTAAACTCTCAAATACTGAGACTTATAGGTTTTGGCCTCAATCTTCAAAATATATACAGCACAGTATCGCAATATTTTGCGTGGCAATATTGTATCGATATACGGCTGTCAAGTATTGATCTTTTATTATATAAACTATTAATATTGAATTGCAAATACAATGCAGATTCTAATACAAACTGTTTGTCAGGTGACACTTTATGTTTTTATAATGGTGTCGGTCAATCTGTCTGCTTGACAATCACATTTTGCTAAAAAAATGATTGAAGTGAGATGAAGGGACTACATAATATTTTTGTAAAAGTTGCATTGTTCAAAATATCTGTAACGGTACAGTAGTCCAGTCCACACAAGTTTGCATTCAGTTAAGTTGGACTACATGTAGACTGTAATACAAACAGTTCAGTTTGTCAGGTGCTTGATGCAACATTTATGTTTTTATGACGGTGTTGGTTAGCCTGTCTACTTGAGTGACAATCCCATTTTGCTGCAATAAAAATTACTGAAGTGAGATGAACAGAGTGAAAACTGTATTTTATTAGATAAAACAGACAAACTGCAGTTGAAAAAACGGTAAAAAACCCCCATAATATATTGCGATATATCTTATCACAATGCTCATCATGTTTCAAATAACAATAAGATTGTATTGTGACTTAAGTATCGTGATAATATCGTATGGTGGGGCCTCTGGTGATTCACACCTCTACTTCAAATCCTGTAATTAGTGTGCTGTAAAACCGACATCCAGTTCTTCAAAACTGCAATAGTCTGAATCCTTTTGGCTGTTTAAGGGTTATAAAATACTACAACTACCTTCAATTTGAAGGTAAAAGAATAAACACAGATAAGATTTTCGTTCCATAAGTAGCCTTACAATATATCCCTATACCCGACTGTGCATGTATAGGCTGCTGTTTCATTATTTATAACACAACACAGTCAAGGAAAAGGTAGCAGCAGTCTTGCAGATCACAATCATTCCCAAGGCTATAATTAAGCCCCATTGATCAGTTGACCCAAGAGATTGACTGGAATCACTTCAGACTTCGAGGCAGCTACAAGATAATTATCAGCTGAGGGATAAAATCAAGACGTTTCAAAGAATCTGAGCTAGAAGTGGGAGAAAGGAAAGGAGATGAACTTACACAATGTGAGCTAGGTTGAGAGGTCTGTCTGGCATTTCGGGGAACATGGGGTGAAGAGGCTCTCTGCTGGATGCACAGCTCAGTGACTTACTGAGGGCATGGGATAACTTCTTAGCAGGGGATTTCTGGGAGAAACACAGAAGGCATGTGTAAAATTCAGAAGAAGACATGTGGACACTAATTTCTTTTTCAAACCACATGGCATCATTACGGCAATACTGCCACCTGCATCGAGCATTCAGCATCCTCACATTGTGGCGAAGCAGAACGAAAATAGCCACAATGACTGGTCCAGTGCAGACACACCTCCCTTAGCCCGCCCCTCTCCTCCTCCTCCTCCCCTTCGCCATCCCTTACCCATGACGTATACTCCTTCATTTGGTGCTGGTTGCTATGGGAACCGCTGGCATGCCCCCTCCAGAAGCAGTCCTGACAGAGCTGGTAATTATGACATTGCTGGCAGCGGTAGCGGAAGCCCATCATACTCTCAGTATGGCAGTAGGAGCACTCGACCGGGTGAAAGACTGCAGGGAGGAGAGGAGGGGTCAGACACACAGATGGACAAACACACGCACACAAACAGATGTGATTGTAAACACACATATTTTACAAAGACTAGAGGATTAATTCCCATTAATTTCAGGACAGATGTGCTATTCAGTCTGTTCTGGTGACAATCCATTTTAACCAAATACGCACAAATCAGCACGACGCCGGCATGCTGTATATGTGTAAGCATGTGTTTATTCTGCTCACATGGAGGTGGCTTGTGACGATGAGTGCATCACAAACAAACACTCATGCACAGGGTGTAAGGTCCCTATGGGTCATCTTCACTGGAGGTGTGTGTGTGTGTCTGCTTGACTGTGTGGTGACTCAAGATTATGATGCAAAGCTGAACTTTACATCCCCCGCTAGCTTCCCCCGTTTATAAATATTCTGTGTGGCGTCTTACCGTTCTCCACGTTGGCAAGCCGATGCATGAGCGGTAACCACACCAGACACTGAGGGGGCGGGTCTGACATCAACGTATCGAGGAATGTATTGAGGGAGACCTTTTTCTGTTGACGTTGGGTGCAGAGGAGAGTGAGATTCAACTACGTCAATGCTAAAACAATCTACACTCTGTGGTTAATGAGCCCTCACCTGCTGTGTAAAGCACGTCCTCGCAGCTTGCTCAGTGTAACCAAAAGAAGGTCCCTCAAAAACCGCCATGGGTAATTTGAGAACCTCCCTCAGAAATTGGTCAAACTGCGAGTGCACCATTATTCCAGCAGAATCGGATATATGTGAAAAAATATCTGGGAACAACGCAGGGAGACATTATACAAATGAATCAAACTAATTGTCAGTTGCCACCACAGTCGGCTAATTACAGCATACACAATACAATTATCCCACTTATTTGTGAAAACAAATCAAAGTAAAGCAGTTATTCAAATCAATTGTTATAATACACCAGCAACCTCCTTTTTTCCCTTCACGAGCCATTGCAACTGCTCCCACGGATTTTGTAGATTATGTAATAAACCCTATCCTTCAGATAATGAATAATGACTTCTCCCAGCCATGAAGAGCTACTGCTTCTTCCTTTAGGAACAATAGGCTAAGCAGACAGAGATATAGAAAATACAGACGCTAATAAGTTTGTATTAGAAATTCGAAAGTAGTACATTACTATTAGACTGGAAACTGTATGAAGAAAATTAGCTGATTTATTACAGGTAAAATGGGTGATTCTGATTTAATTTTTCACAATTAAAAGTAAGATAAGTATTTGTTGTGTTGCTTACATCTTAATTTATCCAGGATTTTCCCTCCACAGATGGTTGAAATGGCCATCTTCACAACAAAGACAGATATCTTGCCATGACCCTCCCTAAAAAGGAGCAAATACATTTTACATTATGGTCATAGATTCTTTTAAAGGTACAGTGTGTAGGATTTGGCGGCATCTAGTGGTGTGGTTGCAGATTGCATCCAACTGAGTTCCCCTCCACTTAATCCTCCCTTTCCAAGATTGCGGTAACATGAGCCACCATGTTTGGTTTGTCCATTCTGAGCTACTGTAGAAACATGGCGGTGCAACATGGCGGACTCAAGCCCCCAGGAAGAGCGCCGGGCTTGGAAGCAAATTTTACATAGTGGCCAAACGGTGGTAGTACAACTTCTGTGTCCGTCACGTGATGCCATTGCTTTGTATTACAATACGTATTCACGTCTGTAACTCGGCGGATAATTTTTTTTGAGGTAAATCAACTTCCCAATACGAACACTAGAATAGCCCTTATTTAAATAATTAGGTCCTAAAAGTTGTAAAATGCACTAATAGCTGGATCCAGAGTTATTGCCCTTCCTCCGTTCATGTGAATGAGACCCAGACCGAGGCTGGACCGGGGGCTGGGAGGCGGAGTTAAAGGAAAATGCTAGTGCTCTTGCTCTATAGCCCAATGGATGCAGAAGATTGCCGGAAGATCTGGGTATTTTATCACTCGGCAATCGAGCCATTTTGGCTTCTCATAGGAATGAACAAGCTATATCCAGTTCTCTTTATACATCCATGGGTGGACTACATGAAGAGGACCCGCTCCCTATGTAGATATGAAGGGCTCATTCTAAGCTAACGAAAACACAACGATTCTTAGTTTCAGGATTATACACTAATGAAAACATAGTTGTGAAAATTATATTTAATTTCTGCTAATAGATCCCCCGAAATGTTACACGCTGTTCCTTTAAAAGAAGCTGTCAATGCCTAGAATCCTATGAACTAAACAGTTTTCCTAAAAGGCCTTTAAAGGCAAACTTGAATTACAGTGAGCATCGCCTTAAAAAATGTTTAACTTGGCTTTTAACATCTCTAAAAATATACACTCTACATGAGCATGTTGTGACATTATGAAAGTAAACAGTCTGTATTTTCACACCAGTTTGGCAAACACTTCAGAGTCACATTTCACACTACATTGGCTCACGTCAAAACCTCAGACGGGCAAGTACACAACCAGCTGCCGACACGTCACATGACGTGCTACTCACGGGTCATAGGATGCCAGCAGGAAGTTGAGCAGCAGGCTGATGGACTGCTCCACGTGGATCTGGTGGGTGGTGGGCATGCGCTTGTTCAGCTGGTAAAAAATGGTGTTCAGCACCACTTCTAGACGAGCCACAGAGAGCTCATCGGTGAGGTCCATGGTGTTGATGCCGTTCTCTCGGAAAGCCTCGATGACGTTCCAAATGTCAACCAAATGCACTGGAAACAGGAAAAACTGAACATAACATTTTGATGGAAAGGATAATAAGGGTTTAAAGTGCACTGCATCATACTCACAGTTGCATTTTTTCTGCACAAATCTGAGTTTGCAGGCTGTTCTGTATGTCGATAATCGTATGGAGTCCAAATCTTGAGCCCCTGAGGAAGAAATAGTCATTATTAAATTACATCATAAATGTCAATGTTAGTTCATAGATAATGTGGAGCTCTAAAGGGAGAGTGTATGGAGGCCCAAAGTGTTCAATATCAAATAAATAAATAACACTATGAATTAAGTAATCACATAAACAAATACAGACAAATAACATATTATTATGTAATATTATAAACATTATCGTGTGAAATAACCAAATACATGTTTAAAACCCAACTCTATATTACGAAAAGTTTTTTCACAATAAGAGTTTATTGTAGGTCATTATTGTTTCACTCCAGCAGTTTTTTCATATTGTCAGTTTTTATCTTATAATGCCACCTTTCTAACTATGTGCAATGCGTTGTGATGTGTCAATATTAATATAAAGTATATATTAATATGCGTACTGACTTTCATACTTATTTTTGCCTTTTTTTTCGTGTGAACACAAGATGTACTCAAAACCTGCTTCAAGGTAATATATAGTATGGAACTGGGATGCAATTTAAGACATTATGACATAAAATAGTCATTGGGATACAAGGTGAAGTGAAATAAAAACAGACTTTGGAAAAATAAAAAAAATAAAAAATTAGATACAATGAGTATGATGAAAGAATAATAATAATGTTATTGGATTATTTTACAATTTCATGGTTGTATTATGTTTACATTATATATTTGCATTTATTACTAATATTTTACACGTCATAATGTCTTATTTATCTAATATTGAACAATGTGGGTCCATAGGAGAGTGTCTCCAGACTGGGTAAATAGTGAGAGAGCATGAGGTCATACTGGATGTGTGTCTGTCAGTGTTTAAAAGCAATCTGGCTGACACAAGTGGAGACACTTGATCTTCATGATATTTGCTTTACATGAAAGTTACAGGATTTTCCATATTTATGGTCAGTGAGCAAAACGGTAGACAAACATAGATCACGCTGAGCTGTGGCCCTGAGCACTTACTCATCTCGACAAACAGTTGCCTTCTATCTGCCATGTTGTCACCGCTCCCCCCGAGGTCTTCAATCATTCTGATCAAGAGGAGAGAAAGTAATGTCAGAGCCTGTGTACCCAGAAACACATCCAATTAAGGCATTGATCAATCACTGAATATGCTCTTCCTATTGTTTTCAGCTTTATTTTGTATATATGAACTGCTAAGTTGAACTGTATTTTCAGAAGCATCATAAAACATTCATTAAACTACTGTGTATAGTGAATCTTTTCAACACTAAGCACTTGGTTAACATAGTAGACACACTGTAATAACATTATGCTCATTTCACATGATGCAACTCACAGCTACATCCATGAATTGTATATAAAGATGGACAACATGACAGCTCCCCAAAAGTGAAGCCAAAACATCTTGATCGCCCCCTAGTGGCTGGTTGCAGTATAGGTCATAAGCCCACCTCCTCCATGTTAGCGGATGGGACATGGGCCAAATTAAAAAGTCAAAGCACACGTCAAATACATTTTTCCAAAAGATAGTTTCTGTCATTTTAGTTAATTCTTATCACGCTGATGTATGTTCAAGTGTTAATTTTTCTCATAAGTTTGGTTTTAATTAGTTATTTGATGCTATGAAAAGGGGGTGTGGCATCATGATTGACAGCTGTGATTGACAGCTGCTCTGTGTGAAGTAGTCGCGAAGCCGGAGGCACGAGAGGAGGTGTAACTTTAACTTTCTAACTGTCTGTGTAATAGAACAAGTGTCAATTTCATCATAAGTGTAGTTATAGAGATATTATGGTTAGTTGTTGTGTCATTCTAGCCAAACAGCTACCGGGGTGCTAGCATAGCAGCTAGGTTGTGATTGGCTCAGGCGGGTGTGTAGGCGGGACCCCACACACCCGCTTCACTTTTGTACAGTGGGAGGAATATATACAGTCTATGGCTACATCATATCATTTCACTTTAAATATACGTTATTACCGTTTACATATTTAATTGCACCCATAAGAATACTTATGCACAGCTGTCATTAACTGTTACATAATGTTCTAGTAGCAATTACCAAGACTTGATTACCAACCAAGCAAAGCTTCAGACCCTCAAGGGGCCCAAAAGCTCCAGGTTCACTGGTAGCTAACTGCTACGCCTGTCAAACTCTCTGTTCTCGCTTGGCACATTATGCAGTTTTTAATATTAACAGTGGCAGATTTACCCCTTAAAATTCATAGTATTTTTTTTAAACAATAGGTTCATAATTTCAGACAGAAGCAGACAAAAGCTACTTCTCATTTTCGTTGGTTGATATGAGAACTTTCACTGACAGATTTGATCTGATATAGCTAGCTACATAATTAAGCTAACGTTAGCTCAAGGAGTTGGTTGAAAACACCGGCTGACTTTTTAAAGTTTCCAGCTGACTCGTATGAAAACAAGAACCCTGTAAAAAGGGGTCTGAAATGTCTACTTGATGATTACATATATTAAAAGGACTGTTTGTAACTTTTTAAGCATATAAATGTAACGGGTCGGGACACATGCGCGCTCGCGTGTGGCTGAAGTCCCCGCTCCGCTGCCTGCCTGCTTGCCTTCACTAACACACCGCGCACGTTCTCGCTGTCTCGCTCCACCTCTAGACGTGAATGCGCGATCACTACACACTGCAGAAGAGTTAGTTAGCTCTGAGAATATCTAGTGAACGTACAGTGGACGTGTCTTGTGAAGTGACGGAGCTCCGTAGCGAGAAATGTTATCGTGTCCGACCAAAACTCCAGTGTCTCCCTGCGGGCGCAGGTCGGCTAACATTACTGCCAAGCAGGTGAAATATAGAGTGATATTGTGGTTTTAGCTGACATGTGTCGCCTCACTGTTTTGAGCGATGCTCGTTCATGTCTATTTAGAGTGAGCAAGCGCGAGCCCGACGCTGACTTTCGTTGACTTAACGGCCACAGGTGTTGCTGTTAACAAGACATTTCTGAATAATAGTCCCTTTAATATTGTGCTAAAAGACTGAGGCTGAAGCTGCATGTCCCCTGTGCTAAAAAGTTAGCACCCTCAGCAGTTGGTGACCCATGTAGGAGAGATGAAAATAACAGCATTGCTCCTGCAGTGGTGAGCTAGTTAGCCCTAGCATTGTGTGTGTAACAGATAAACATAACACTATGTAACACAGTGGATGTGCTAGTCGTTATTATTTCAAGTATTATTGCGCTTGCATTGCATGCTTAATTAAATCACCAAACACAAATTATTAAACACTAATGGGGGGTGAGGGGGGGGGACAGGGGCCCACGGCTCATTTTGCCCCTAGGGCCCCATAGCAGGTTAATCCGGCCGTGGTAAATACACACTGAGCTCACTTTTTCATTTTTCTTTCATTTTTTTTTAAGTACATTTGCAAATTGAATGTAGCACACTACAGTGCTTATCAGAAATGTGAGAGGGGGGGCACAGAAAAACTTAAGTAAGACAAGGACAAGACTTTCAAAGGGGCAGAGCAGCAGAGAGAATGCTCACACCATGCCTCGCTGCACACTGTCCAAGGCAATCTAATACACCTAGTCATGTGGTTTGTTGCCATGGCAGCAAAGATCCCAGCCGCTCCGTTCGTAAAAACATAGTACTAGTCACCCCCCCCTCACACACACACACACACACACACACACACACACACACTCTACACCTCCCACTGCAGACAAGCAAAGTTTGTAGAGAAAAGTTTTTTCACTCATAAATATCTTTTATGAGATAATGCTCCGTGGGATGATAGTCGAGAGCACAGTGGCACTTCTCGGGCGAGTGGCTTCGAAAACACTTTTTCTGCAAGACAATCACTCAGGCATGGTATTTCAAATTACTTCGATATTAATTGAAATATTATGCTGCAGAGACCCATGGTGTGAAAATTAGAATTCACCTAGTGTTAAAAAGCAAGCAACAGCATACGTTTTCCCTCTGATTCCAGTCAGTATAGAGGCAGTCAATTATGGAGCTCTAGGAATCTTTGAAATCCAGTTTAAGAGGGAAAAGATTAAGCTAATAAATTAACCTGGAAATACAGAATCAAGAAAGGAAATCACCTCACAGAATAGCAGTGCAAGCTACATTGCAATAACAAATTCTGAATTACATATTATTATGACACGACAGAGCAGAACATTCACATAAGAATAAACAATTTTAGGGTTTATATTATGAGAGATGTTACAAATGACAACCCTGTAATAACACAAATAATAAATGAGTGTTTCATCATTATAATAAGGCAATGACAAATAGCTTTAAAAGTATACAGAGCAATGTCAAGCCACTACCAGCAGCCGGTAGTCCAATGTCATCTTGAAAGTAATGCATATGTCAGCCCATTCATCACTTACACAGTGAGCGAATGTAAAAGTGTACAAATATACATTAGTTTATAGATTAATACTGATATCCTTTCCCCCATCACAAGCAAAACACATCCTGAGTGCCAGATATATGTGACCTTCTGTGGTCTGTTTCCAGCTGCGGAAATAACCAAGATTGATACAATCTTGCAAGAACAGATATTAAACCAGCACACCCAACACAAAGTGTGCAACGGTGAGGAGGGAAGCGAGATGATCAACATACCTCTCATAAAGCACCATGGTCGTATTCCTTTCCCCCTGCCTGAGCTGAGTTACTACAAAGCCAAGTCCTCTTTCTAGAAATTGTTCACAACAACACAAACTCCTTTTCTAACAAGGAAACATGACGACAAAAGCAGCCACAAATGGGACGAGCAAGTGACGATATCTGAAATTAGAAACTGTCAGCTATAGCACACAGCCTGTGCTGCCTCTATCTTTAACTACAAATGAGAAGGTTCCACATTCTTGAACAGCTTTACTGGCTCTCTAGTTGCAGACCCCAAACCTCATTCCTGGCATGTGCCCAGCAAACATAACTCTTTCTCTGTGGCACTGTCACACTGGCAGGCATTAGAATAATAACTGCCCTTAAAAGAGCATATCATCGTATACCATTAACATTGCACTGGTAGGGCCAAAACCACACCAAGGGTCTCACAGTAATGACTCACTCTGTCTTTTGATGCTGCACAGACTTCTGTTGAACTGCAAAAATCGCCTTATTAGTCAGTTATTTACATTATGAGTCTATTTCTGTAGCAACTCAATAAAACACAGTGGACAGTGCTGTTAATATATAGACGTTGGAACAGATTGTCATGCAACATTTCCAAACACAAGCACTTACTTGAGTTATAGAGCAATCTGTGTTTGGCCGGCTCGGTGCAGTATAGTACATCGCAGCTGTTACCACTGATTGGCCAGGGTTATTTTTACATCACAAGACTAAATAAACTAGACTGGCATCTGAATCCCATGTCCTGACAGGAATAAAAAAAGATGTTGCCATTGACTTAAGGTTAATCAGTTAGAGCTCAGATGTTGTGCTTTAGTGTTGTATAGTAAAAGCTGGGTATAGGTAGTGAAACAGTTTTTCTCTCTTCCTGACTGGTACCAGCCGGTGATGTCTGCTGGAGGACTCTCTCCATCGCCTGCTGATGATCACCATGGTTTCAGCTGCAAAAAGGCCAAAACTTTAGGATGTTAAATGAGAGTGCAGCTACAAAATTTACAGCCGGTGCTGTTTTTTTTTTTTTGTTTAGTGTTTTGACTTTGACTTCTTTTGCACAAACGTGTAAAATATAAAAAAATAAATGGAATAAATGGATACATTATGTTTTGCACAGATTTGCATTTCAATCACAAGCTTGAAAAGAGCTGTACTCCTGCACAGACAGTGTTGCCCTCTGGACAATTACGAAAAACATCTCCACTGGCCAAAGGTAAAATAAAAAAGGCAGCAAGAAAGGCAACAGGCACCTTATGTGGTGCACACTCATCTCAGATTTCACCTGTCACATTAGAGACACCTGTGTGTAAAAATAGTAGAATCACTGGAATAAATGGAAATACATTATGTTTGCACAGATTTGCATTTCAATCACAAGCTTATAAAGAGCTGTACTCCTGCACAGACAGTGTTGCCCTCTAGACAATTAGGAAAAACATCCACCACTGGCCAAAGGTAGTAAAAAAGGCAGCAAGAAAGGCAACAGGCACCTTATGTGGTACACACTCAGCTCAGACATCACCTGTCACACCAGAGACACCTGTGTGTACGCGACAGTAACAGAAAGATCTCCCTGCATACACGATTCCCTTTCTAACGTTGTTTTCTCCTCGCACATCCCAGTTTGTATCCCTGAAACTTGATCATGCAAACTCATTTCACCCAGAGTGACAAAGTAGGTTAAGGTCGCCCTCTCTGCTGCTTTGCCAGCCTCCAGCAGCTGCAGCAGCAGCAAGCAGCGCACTTGCACAAGACTTACCACTATTTATTTCGAGGCATGTCATTCATGCAACATCGCTGTTTTTCCATCCAGGGATCCGACAGCCGGTCGTGTCCTGCGGTGCGATCAGATCAGGGTTTCTTTGGTGTAGTAGGTCGCTGCATCACTGCAAACGAAGCGAAGCGGCCGATCTTGTGCACCGCTCTCCTGCAAAAAAGCTTGTGTTGTGGAAATTTTCTGGTAGCTGTAGCCTCTACTGGCTGAGGAGAACAAGAGGCAGCACTTGCCTCCAGTATGTGGCCTGCTCTGCGATGACGTAATGCGGAATCTCTTCACTTGCGTCAGTGTGGCTGCAAAATGTTTAAAGTTTGATATATAAGCTAAAAGGGGAAAAATAGAGAAAATAAGCAGACTTATATGTGCATATGGGTGGACATGCAAAGATGCATTCATTTGGCTGGTTTTAGGCGTTTTGTAGCTTTTGAGAGGATGACGTCATCGAGATACATTAAGTGCTCTTTCAGTAAATCTTTGTGAATGAAAACAATATTCATCAAAAATAATTGCATTTACAACAAATCTTATTTAGATCTTTATTGAAGATGGATACAGACTCATTTATTGTCATTTCCTCCTGCGGTTAAACAATTTGGATTGTAAAAAAACCCCAGAGTATATCCCTATATTGGCTTATATTTTGAGTTGTGACGTCACTAATAGTAAATCAAATAATCATTAGTCTGCAGAGATTTGTGCGCAAACATAAATTAAAACAGAAAACTGAAGGATGCTTAAAGGGTTTTGCATCATTTTTATATGATTTTTGCACATGAGCTGGTCTGTTTTGGAGTATTTAAGCTTAACCAAACCTTATGCAACACTTTCTCAAGAAACGTTCAAATTGTGTTAATTCATTTGTAATAGTAGTACTGCATCCCAATGTGTATGGTTGCTTTAGCCTATAGGTCTGAAAAGACTTGTAAAACAAAAATTGTCCAAATAAAATATTTGGATTATTACCCTGTGATAATGAAGATAAACATATCATCATGCGTTACTGTATGTGAGTAAAAAATACTGTAGCATGTTGTCATTATACCCCAGCCAACATGGTTATGTGGGCCCCACATGGGTTATGCTGGGGGTACCTGGGTACCAAGTGGATATGGACCCAAAATGGACATCTTATCTGGAGCCCACTTGGATCAACTAAGTAAGTCCCACATGGGCTCCCCATGTGGGCTACCCAAGTGGGTTCTAGGTGGGTCACTAATGTGAAATTAGTGCATGGGCTCAGAATGGGCAACACAAATGGCGCCCACTTGGGTCAACTTAGTTGGTCCCACATGGGCTCCCCATGGGCTACCCATGTGGGTCCTAGTTGGGTCACTACTGGGAAATTAGTGCATGGGGCCAACATGGAAACTGTGGACAAACCAACTTACAACCCATATTTCAGGCCATGTAGCCCCCAGTGTACTCCTGCATGAAACCAAGAAGGGCATTTAGCTTGGGGCCATTATGGAACCCACGGACAATCCCATATAGGGCCCATTTTTCAGCCCATTTACTACCCACATGGGCCTCACATACAAATGTTGGCTGGGACATGTTTACAGTTCTATAGCCTTCATATAGGCCTACGGCAGAAGGTATTGCCAAAAAATGATTTAAATACAAATAAATTAAATTCTTATCCATCTACTCACCTCTATCAATCAATTCTACTCTAATCCTCAACAAAAATGTGCCCAACTTCACATGAACCGAGTGTAGGAAACACCCCTCATAATGCTGCCAAATAAACAAACGCACAACAACCCTTCACTGCTGCTCTTGAACGCAACTCACCCTCTCTCCAAGCGCAGCCCCTTGTTGCTAAGCAACCTCAGCAGCAGAAGATTGACAAGCAACTTCAGTTGATTCATTTTGTAGAAAACTTTATTAAAAAGGCAACTTTTCCCCACACAGGTGAGATGCAACGGAGGAACAAATAACATTAACTTCAAGACGGATAACAAGATATATAACTGGCAGTCAAAGGTGTATTAATACAAGTAAGTTGATAGCCTTTCACTTTCTGCCATGACAACAGCTCATTAATTTGTTATTAGCAAAGTTAATTAACCGTCAACTTAACGTTAGCTAAGAGAGCGAGTTGAAGTGAAGGTATCAGTTGCAACTTTAGGCGAGAGAAAGATTAACTAACGGCAGATATTAAACTATATAATGTGTGAATAAAACAGATAATTAAAGGTTGCATTTCCACCCAATGGCAGGTTAACGTTGAACGTCAACGGCTCTTAATGTTGAACGTCAACGGCTTTACGTTTCAACTGTCAGGTTAACGTTGAACGTCAACGGCTTTACGTTTCCACAGGACGGACGTTAAACTGACGATGCCAGACGTTGAACCGCTCAGATTCCCATCAAGGGAAGGACGACCTCAGCAAGGTGAGAAGAATTAACAAGTCCACTTAGAACTGTTTAATAATCATTTTTATATATTTCATCACGTTACTGAAAGTTCTGATTAACTTTTTAAATTTCTGGGTCATTCTTCGGTAATTTTTTATTTTATTTTATTTTATTTATTTTATTTATTTATTTATTTTTATTTATTTATTTATTTAAGTTCGCCTGGCTAACTTTTTACATTTCTGGGTCATTCTTTGGTAGCATTTTTATTTATTTATTTGCACATATATAAAACTGCACAAAATACAGTCAATGAAAAAAATAAACAAGAAATGTGTCAACTAAACAGTGGAAAACAATCCAATAAAAACAATGAAATACATACAAAAAACAGTACAGAAAAAAAGAAACTATATCTAAACATATTTATTTATTTTGTATTTATTTATTTGCACATATATAAAACTGCACAAAATCCAGTCAATGAAAAAAACAAACAAGAAATGTGTCAGGAGAGGTCAAGAAGCCACAGGCTTATATACAAAGGAACTCCCCTCAACCCAAGGAGAAAAAAAACAATAACAAAAAAGGAAGAAAGATCTAAACATAATTTTAAAAATACAACAAAAGTTAAACAACAACAAGAAGTACACAAAATGTGCAGAAAAACCTTACCAAACAGTGGAAAACAATCCAATAAAAACAATGAAATACATACAAAAAACAGTACAGAAAAAAAGAAAATATATCTAAACATATCAAAAGATAATTAGACATCATGAATTAAATGTGATGATAATTTCCAAATATGAACCATTAAATAGAAGGAAGTATAAAAATAGGAGCAGTATATGCAGTATTGACAATAAACAGACTATTAACAAAATTGCACAAATGGAAATGACATTGCACAGTGAGAATGAATGAAATTCCACCTGAAAATATCAGGTCATTGTCAGTTTTTGGTGCTTATGTGGTCTACTGGGAGCAGTGCTGGTTGTGGAGTCTGACAGCTGCAGGAAGGAAGTACCTGAGCTAGCGCTCCTTCACACACTTTGGGTGGAGCAGCCTGTCGCTGAAGGAACTCTCCAGTGCTGAGATGTGTCCTGCATGGGGTGGGAGTCATTCTCCATCATGGATGACAGCTTAGCCATCATCCTCCTCTCTCCCACCACCTCCACTGGGTCCAGGGGGCATCCCAGGACAGAGCTGGCCTTCCTGATCACTCTGTCTAGTCTCCACACCTGTCTGGACCACACCTGTCCCCAAGTACTGTAAAGAAAGCTGCCCACAGACACACTCACAAGATCCAGCCGGTAGACTAGACTGCAATTCAGAAATTCTATCAAGGTGGTGAATACAGTTTTATGATAATTATTTAAACATCTAATGCCATTAGTGAAATAACAGGCGTAACTATTGGCCATCAGCCTCTCATGGGCCTGCTCTGTGGCCATAATACACCCTGCCAGTATGATTTAGAGCTTATTCACCCCGCTGGTGACATATTGCTTCACCACCTTCCTACCCCACTTGGTTCTCTCACTGTGTATTATTCATCTAAACTGCTGAGCAACAGATGGCCTTCATTTCGGGTATCCTCGCAGTTTTTTCCTCGTCTGTTCTTGTATCGGTCTGAGTCAGCTCACTCCTATAGCCATTGTTCTTATTAATGGATCGTTATTGCAAGATAACTGTTATCTCAGGTGGGAAAGGTTCAGTAGTCTCACATACAGTTTGTGACCTATTTCTTACTGATTCGTGGACTAGTAGTTTGTCTACAGGTCCTTGACAGTTTTGGTTGTAGCTCTGCTAGGTGGTCATGCTAGGCTGTCCTTAAAATGGTGCCAGGCAACACCAGACGTCCCTTTTGGCAAGACACACCATGCATACGTTTTGGTCCTCCTTTCAGAGGCGTACATTTAGGGTGAGCAGATCCCAACGAACCAAATGTGGAACAAAGAGTATGTTTGTGTGGGACACATTACCAAGGCTGAAAGGTAGTCTACAATTTGATATAATGTCTATCTAACTTAAGTAATAAACATTTCTATTCTGCCCCTTATCTTGTAACATCTCTATGCTTTGCCCGAATGCATCCATAGATCGGCTCATCTCTTTTTGAGCCGCACGTTTCTTGTGAGACTCACATGAACTGTGTCGCTTCATGTTGTATTCCCCCCTGTGTGAAATTGAAAAATAACTGGCAAATTTCACAAAAAACTCTGAGAATCGCCTTCCACCGGCTTATAAATCCTTATAAGTAGTTTCACAGTCTTTGTTGTAGCTGCTCTTCCTTTTCTTTCTGGTAGTTTCCATCATATTCCGCCTAAATCTGTATAGCTTGTGACTTTGCGGTGACTCACAATTTTCAATGTTGGGCATAGCGTAGCAAAGACGGTGAAATGTTAACCTGCACTTGACCCACGTTTGCGCAGTTTGACAGCAAACCCAGCGCCGTGATGGCAGCCTTCCCTGCTTTCTTCACAGCCATTTGTTCTGCAGTGGTTTGACTTTTAAAAAACTAGAGCTAATGAAAATGTGGGACATTGTCTCAATATGTGGGACGTGGGACAAGGGATAAAAATGCTGAGCAGTCCCTCGTAAAGTGTGACACCTGGTCACCCTACGTACATTGAGGCTCAGCTGAATCTGTGGGTGTACCCTTTGTCCAGGGCTGGTCCTCACCCTGCAAAGTTGAGCACACACCAACACACACACACAAAAGTTAGCCCTCAAAATCAAACACTGGAAAATTTAATAAATTAAATTAAATTAGTTCAAATGTATTGCTATGAACATCTCTCTTCCCCTCTATCGTGTGGGCCTAACAGAGAATAAAAGCAGTACCTCCATCTTACCTGCTATCTTACACTGCAGTATAAGACATAGGATTGAGAATTCATAATATAATGTACATCTCTGTACAGTTTTGTCAGTTGTACAAAATGTATGTGAGTTATAGGGCTGCAACTAACCTTTATTTTTATTGTCAATTAAGCTGTCAATTATTGTCTCGATCAATCAATTAGTTGTTTGGTCAATAAAATGTCAGATGTTGAAAAATGTCGATTAGTGTTTCCCAAAGCCCAAGATGACGTCCTCGAATGTCTTGTTTTGTCCACACATCAAAGATATTCAGTTTACTGTCATAGAGAAAAGAATAGAAACCAAAAATAAATCAGGAAATATTCACATTTATGAAGCTGGATTCAGAGAACTTATAAAAAAAGAATTACTCAAACCGATTAATTGATAGTTGGAGATTCATTTAATAGTTGACAACTAATTGATTAATAATTAATACTCTAGTATGTTAATTCCATGCTTATTTTAAAAGCATGATCTTCTAAATGGTCTATATATTTGTGTTTGTTTCCTGTCTTTTTTATCTACTTACTACTGTATATCACACATTTTACGTAACTTCTGTGAGAAATCCCTGTAAGAGATCACCTCAGTACCACAATAGGACACAAGGACCAAAAGTTCAGTTCCACATATGCAGAAATTAATTTGTAACTTTGATAGACTAGCTGTTACTAAGTTTAGGCTTTTTGAATTAATCATTCAGGGACTGAATTAAATGTAATGTTTGTGGTGGCGTTCATATATGTATATTGAAATAATATTCAGTACAAGGAGGTTTTTGCCACTAACATCAACTTGGTCTCGAATTTGAATTTGCCCAATGGTTACTATTAGTTGTGAATGAGCATGGCATGTCTTTGCACTGTAATATAGACAAAAGACTGTTTCTCAGACATTCATGTGAAGTAATGCCATCTGCACTATTTTCTACCCTCTTCGTCAGCCAGATGGCGTCCTTTCACCACTAAGAATTGTGCCCTTGGGTTTGTCTTGAGATGTTCAAATTAGTCGTCTCTGCTCTCTCACTGATGCTTCCAGTATATTGCAGAGTTTATGCAACCAGAATCAAAGAGAAAGTAAAGAATCACAGAACATCTTTCACAGCCAAATACATTTTTGTAATTACTTTTCAAAATAAAGTTACTGAAGTAGGGTGAATGTTTGTTCCAACAAAACAGTCTGTTGTTTTCTGATTTTTTTTTTTCATTGAGGGATGGTTCATCATAGAATATTCCAGAGGCTTTGGGCCATTATGTAAAATACATCTGTAGGTAGGGTTGGCTTTTCATTGCTTATCTGAAAGTGATTGTTTGTTTTGTGATAAGTTGCATTTACAGATCTCAATAATTTGTGTTTCTCAAGATCAAGCAGATCTTCAAGCCGTCTGCTCTGGTAGACGTCGTACATGTGCTTTGCTCAACAGTCCCTCGCCATTTGTCAACAGTGCTATTTACCATATCCAAGAGCTGAAGATGACAGTGGAAAATTGGTGTCAACAGGTAAACTGATGTGATCAGACATGTGAGAGATTGTAAGACAAATATCAGAGTAAAAGTCTATTTAAAAGCATTTTTTTCCTTTTGTCTTGTACCAGTCTGGAAAATATCAGCCTCAGATCCACCATGACAAACACCAATACAGCAAAACTTTAAGGTGAGGTACTCTGTTGTTTTCATTAATTATTATTTATTTTAGTTCTATTCAGTAGGATGTAAAAACATGACACGAGTTTAACTCCTTTTTTAACAGATTTCATTCCAGAGACTCAGACACTGAGTCAGTGATGTCTACGGAGTTGTTCGTCGAAGGCATCGCAATTAATGCAAGAGGTGAACCCCTTCCTCTTTTTAAATAGCATAAAGTCATTTCTGAAATATTTTGTCTTCATTTTTTAGGCACTAGATAAGCAAACACTGTCCCTAATGCTAATGCAGCTAAAAGGGCAACACATAAGTTTGTAGTAGTGTGCACTTCCTTGGAGAATCTCTAGGTTTAGACGTTTCGTTTCTTGCAGTAGTGGCTAGTCAGTGTTACAATGATTCCTACCAGTCCCAGTCACTGGTTCACATCTTTTGTTTACAAAATAATTCATTAGATACCATCCAGTATCCACTTCTGCTAATAGAATACCATAGATAGAAGGATTTGTAGTCTGTCAGATTATGTTAACGTAGCTCTGCAAAAACTAGTTTACTTGTTTATGTTTTTGTTTATTGAGTTGAAAGTGATGATACAGAACAATACAATGTACCAATCTTGTTAAGTTTTTCATCCTCTAGAAAGCTGTCCTTTATCGCCACTATTGAAGAAAATAAATGATGTCCTTGGAGAGGTTGTGTATCTGATTGAGCGGCTGGAGGCTGATAGGCAGTATGCAGAGGAAGCGCTCCGCAAGGAGAAGAGAAGGAAAAGATTTTTGGAGAACAAAGTTGACAGTATTTCACTGTGGAAGCAACAAGAACACGCTTTTGTAGTCCAAAAAGGTCAGTGACTGAGAGGTGTGTTATCATCTCCTCATAAAAATATTGTGATTCTGTTGTTCTTCAAAACAATGAATAAACTTTCTCATTCATTTTTGGCTATTGCTTTTTATTTTTCTAGAGCATGAGGCTTGCATCAGAGACATCACTGAACTGAAGTGGCAGCTAAAACTGGAAAGAGAGAAACTTGACCAAGCCCAGGAGAAACTGTCACACACCGAGTTGTGTAACCAGAGCTTACACGAGGACATCAACTTTGCCAAAAAACAAATTCCCATCGTTAGAGAAAACCTGGTCCTCCAGACAGGCATCATAAGTCAAATCAACAATGCACAAGCTGAGGTAACCTCTAATTTGATTTGATTTTCTATGGTTATATTTTTAAACCCAGAAAGGCTGGACACTTGTGTTTGCTAGTGATTAGGGATGCACCGATACCGGATCGGATATCAGGCCGATACTGACTCAAATAGCTAGATTGGTTATCGGTGACAATTTGGCCGATCTATTCAATTCAATTCTATGTTTATTTACTATATACATCATATACTGGAATTTTAGTTCTTGTTAATTTTGAAGATTTTTTACCAAGTTGTTGGTGTACGATTTATTATTTGAATAATAAATAACCATTCAATACATTTATATCTATGTATTTATTGGTTACATTTTGTTAGGAAAATTAGGAAAGCAATATTGAAGTCAAGCCTGATGTTTCTTTACACATAAAGGAATGATCCCAGTCACGTCTACACAGTGAGGCATACAGCTCATTAAATAAACACTGGTATCTGATCAGTCTCTGTATCGGACGATACCCAAAGCCCAGGTATCGCTATCGGTACTGGGACTGAAAAAGTCGGATCAGTGCATCCCTACTAGTGATATGTTTAACACCTCTGTATTTGGTGGTTGTTCCATACAGATAAGTACTAAACCACATTCTGGTGCATTTTATACAAGTAACCACAATATAATAGGCACCAAATAAGGTACATTTTTAGATTTGTTTCTCCCTCACACACTAGCTCTATCTCACTCACCCACTCGCTCTTTTTTTATTTGTAATCCACAAGTGGCATGGCACTAGGGATTGTAATTTTTGTTGGTCTGTTGGTCCAGTGTTTATCCAACATATTGGTCGAGTAAAATCATTCAATTTTAACAACTGACTGGATTGCCATGAAATTTGGTTCAGACTTTCATGGTCCCCAGAGGATGAATCCTAATAACTTTGATAATTCCCTGACTTTTCATTTAGCTTTTGTCCTTATTCATTTCTTTCGTTCAAGTCAGGATGCATCAAAATCTAATTCAGCCTCAGCTGTACTTTGAGTTTAATGCCTGCATGCAAATATGCCATGACAAGTGTGCCAATAGAGAAAAGACTGATGGGGAAGACACAGAGAGGTCAACTTTGACTCGAAACCATTGCAGCTTTATGGCTGCTAAATGAAACACCAGACTGACTCAATTAGAACAAATGACATGTTTGTTTTTTTAATTACATCTCAACATGTCATTGGCTGTGAGTGTTCTGAAGATAGTAGCCCTGGGCTCTGATATTCAAGCGTTAATCTTTAAAACCAGGCGAAACCCAGGGTTAATAGATGGATTTTCTAAGATTTGCCAAAGCTAAGAAAATATGTAAAAACCCTTTTAGTGCATAATGTAGCCTCACTGTTTCCTTGTGGCAGTGGCTAACTGTAGGTATGGGAATCTGAATATTTAGTTTTGACAGGGTATGATTTGATAACGGGATAATATATTGTCTTTAATATCAGTATCAAATAATATCTGAGGAAAATAATAAGCCCATGACTCCTCCCTTCTTTTTTTAGGCTGATGATGTGTACTCAAAAACACAAAGTGATCTCATACTGGCTCAGAAGGAGTTAAAAACGATGGAGCTGGACACCATCGGTGAAAAGAAATCACTGGATCATGAACTGCTGGCGGCGAAGAATCATCTGGCTAACATACTGTGAGTATCTGACTGCAGTGAAAACAAACAGGTTCACCATCAAAGTAGTACAACTGAGACAGGAGACATCTTTCATTAAAAGTTTGAATCGTTAATGTCAACAAGTGCATACTGGTATACAAACACTCAGTATTATTGGTGACTTTTTCTTTAAAGTGGCTTATTTTTGTCTGCTATGACATTCATGACTATTTATTCTGGTGGATTTGTTATTTCTAAATGCATTTATTCTGTGATTTCTTGTAGGTTTAATGCACAGTACACTAACAAAGGAGTATAAAGGAAAGTTGCAGGAAAAAAACTGAAGTCAAATGTATTTATCCCTTTTGCATCATTTATGCTGTATAACTACACAGTCATTAAATATTCTATATGTAATTCCCATTTTTATATTTCTGATTATGCCACTAAAACACTTTCAGTTTCAGTGTGGCAGGTTAAAATCATATAACAGGATATCTCAAACAAAGATATGGTCAACAGTTTAACCACTGCTTTAAATTAGTGTGCAAGGTATATTAAACTGCACGTAACCATAGCAACAATACTTCTGCTTGATGTTGCATTACCGGATAATAAGTCTCACTGTAACGGACCTAACCATTCATTCAACAAACTTTGAAATATTATTTGAATACAAAAAAAAATGGACTTTTAAATTTGTTCATTGATGCTGACAAAGTCAAGACCAGGTCATGGTTCATATCGACTATCTGTAGTGGAAAAGAAATACATATTCCTGCTTTGTTCAAAATATATTAATTAAGGGTATATTTTCCTATTCAGTTACACAGATATCAAGCTGTGTTGTAGGTGATTCTCTTGCAATATATCAAGTTTCGTGAGTAGCTTGTGTTGTGCAACATATTGTGACAGCATTTTAATTATTGCGTGATTCTCAACCCTAAGTGAACACTGGATTTCAAAAACTGCCTTTAATCCACTTAATAACAAAAACTGTTTTTCTCTGCAGGATGGATTTAAACCAGTTGAAGTTGCTTGAGGAAAATATATTTGATGAAATAGAGAATGCTGGAAAGATGATTGCACATACAGAAGAAAGGTGTGCAGCCGTAACACGACGTCTCCCTGAAATAATGGAGCTCGAGACAACTGAAAAAGACTTGGTAAGGGATATTGTCTACATTTGAATGTTTAAAGTGTTAACATTTGTAGCTTTCAACAGTTTAGAAAACTAGTCAAATTCATGTTTTTTCCTTTTTATAACAGATTTCGCAATTGAAACTTCAAATTGAGGATAAGATGAAACAGAATCAGAAATTAAAAGAGATGCTAATTTCACTGCAAGAAGACAATGAGAAAACTGTAAGTATTGTCAAAATAGTGTTTAAAAAACTGTACATTTCTTTAAAGTACTGGGGCTGTGAATACTTATGTGTGTCTTGATAGTTCATTGGGTAGCATGGCACATAACTGCCAGACTATGATTGGACTCTCACTGGAGCTATGCATGCTAATAATGTTTGAATTTTACGGCACTGTAAGGTGTTTTGGATAAGTGCATCCACTCAGCGGCACACTGTATGTTACGTTATCCACAGAGACTTCATGGGGAAGCAGAGGTTTCCTGCATAAAAGAGCAGCTCCTTTCAAAACGTGATGCTTTCGACGTTCTTCGTAAAGAAAACATGGAGCATGAGCAGAATGTGGAAGACTGCAAGATAAAAATATCTGAGAGGTACAGTATCAAAGCAGGAATGTATAACATTCCCTTTTTGGTATTACTATATACAGTGGTAGGCAACTTATGTGAGTTGACCATTACTTTTCTGTGTGATTTTTGTCAGCAAGAAGGCAGTGAAGCAGATGCAGGAGGAGAATGAGCAGATGTTCCAGAAAATCATTGACAATGACGAGCAGTGGGAAAAGGCCAAGGAGGAAGTGACCCAGGCTGTAGCCCAGCACAGTGTCACCCAGGCTAAACTGGAAGAGCAGGAGCAGCTCACCTTCATGGAAGAGCAGAGGGCCAGGGTCAGTGACAACATATGTACATGTTCTATGTATACTGCAGGGGTCACAGTTTGTAAGGGGAAATGTGAGATACCAAATGTTTTCTTCAGTGTTATTCTGGGCTCTCTCTGTACTCTACAGGAGGAGATTGAAAACCTAAGGAAAGATCTGGTAGGTCAGACGACTGCCCTGGAACTACTGAAGGTAAATTCAAGAGGAGACAAATGTAAACACAAAACTAAGACACAAACAAAGCTGATCTAAATTGAAATCTTCAAAATATATCACTGTATTTTTGCAGACTTTTTCAGTTTCCGTAGAACACTTTGAGTGTATAAGCGTACAGCTATGATGAAAGGTATGAAGAGGAGAAGCTTCACAAAGCACAGTCTCAATAAAAATTGAACATTATACGTTTCATAAAGATAGTTTTAAATGCCCGGCTGTGTTCAATTCCATAATTTTATACATTCCCAACCCGTTACATTTCCTGTTACTGTTTTTACCCCCTGAAAATGTTTTAAGACTTTAGGATAATGACATTCTCCCTTGTATTTTCTTTTGCATCAGCGTAAGTGTGCATATAAAAATCAAGAATTGAATCGACAGCAAAGGAGCTCAGAGCTAACTAACAAAAAACTTCAGAGAGAATTTGAAGATGCATCCACAACAACAGAAGAACTGGAGAGAAAAATTGAGGTAATGATGATTAATCTTAGTCTGAAGATAATTTTACATTAAAAAAGTAACAATTTATTAAAGCTATATATATCAACCATATATATCACACTAAATGCTATATGAATGTCACAGTAATTCTCACGTCATTTTGCATGCAATAAGAACGCCGTTCTTGCTTTTGGCATGTCATGTGTATGTCATGTAGTTTGTACTGACTGCACTGTAACGCACCCACGTAAATATGCCAGCTCAGAGACAAACCGCTTATGGTGGGTGAGAGTGGAGGTGGATAGGTCCAAACACAGGACTTTCATCCAAGAGACTGGTGTTCAAGACTGATGTTCGTGTCCCAAAGTGTTGAGTTATTTTGAAGTTACGTTATTGTCTGTAGTTAGTGACTTTAGTTACGTTAGTGACATTAGTGACTTTAGTGACATTTCTGACGTGTTCTCTGTACTTCTGTTACGTTGTTCCCGTACATGTTTTTCTTAGTTTACATAGTTATTTTAAGCCCAAACATGAAGTTTTTCCTAAACCTAACTAACAGTTTTTTTGCCTAAACCTAACTGCGGCCGTTACTGTAGTTTTGTTGTGTGGCCTACAAATGACACACGAAAGGCTAAAATGCGTTCTCTTTGTTGTTCTTGTTGTCCTTGTAATGTCGTGCTATTTATACGCCTTTCCGTGAGATCGGGTTATTTGTTAAAAATCAACTGCATACCTGACTAATCTTTTGTTTTTATAGAAAATCAAGGAATTGACAGGACATTTGGAAACGATTCAGGGTGAACATGAGAGGACATTAGTCAACCTTAAGGAGGAGAAAAAACTCAAATGTGAGCACCTGAAAGCTGCTCAGGTAAGAACAGAAAAGTTGCATTAAGCATTTTTTCTTGAGCCAAAGAACAGTTGCTAAGTCAGGTTTACTCTGTAAAGCTCGTTGAGCACAAAGCTAGTCACAGCTATTTATCATGTCATTCTTTTGTTGAGCAAAATAATCTCTCGCTCTAAGCACTTTGAAGAAAATACAGTTTTTTTCAACATTATTACAACTATTTGTTTACAGGATTTACACGCTGCCACTGTAAAGAGATACGACGACACTGTGGGCAGGATCAGTGACCTGACGAAGAAGAGCGAAGAATACCGGAATGCTTCAGATAGGATGGAAAAAATAGTTGAACGCATGCCAGAAATCATAGCAGAACTTCAGTAAGTTAGTTATACACAGGAAACACGATATATAATAATTTATAATTAGGACATCTGGGGCTTCTGCCTACTGCAAAAACACGGTGAAGCAGTGTTTTGTTATCATGCAACACAGACTTGGAATAACCTCCCAGATGATATTAAGACAAGCCCCGACTCTGACCACTTTTAAGTCAAAGCTCATTTTCTATTTTTTATTTACACTGCCTACTCTACCCTATAATGGCTTGAAACTCATCTTTTTAGCTTAACTTTAAAATATTCTTAATTTTGACTCAATGGCGAGGTTTTGTCCTTATCTTTAATATCTCTTGTCTGTACTTTTTAATCGTAAATCTTTTATCTTTACTGTATTTTTATATTCAGTAAAGCACTTTGAATTGTCCCAGCGTATGAAACGTGCTGTACAAATAATGCTGCCTTGCCTTGCCTCTAATAAGGTATGGGATATTATTGTTGAGGAATACTCAACCTTTCTTCAATATCAGCCTTTTTGAAAGAAAAGGAACCCATAATCAACCTTTTTCTCTAGTATTTATTTGATTATATATGTAATAATATTCAACTTTTTTTCCTAAAATGTTGATTATTTCTTAAATAAATGCCTTGCTTTGGGTATACATTTCTACCAGCTCCCCCACTGATGCAATAATCACATATTTATGATGTTCAAAACTAATTTTAGAAAAAATAATAATCTCTTTATGTGTGTGATTTCTCCTTCCAGAAGTGCTTCTGATGTGGCGGAATTCAAAAACAAATCAGCTGCTCTCGTAATGAGCACCTTGCAGTCTGATATTAATAACTGCCAACAACGAACACAGCGATCCATGCAGACGCACACCGCTCATGTTACAGCAAGAAAAAAGGAAATGGAAGACACCAAGGTAACAAAATGTTGTTCAGTATTGCTTTCTGTAAATACACAACTTTTTTGTGTGAAATCAGAGACAAGCTGTAAAAAAACATCTCATTGTTTATTTGTTTGTGGATTAGTGTCAGCACATTGCTCGTCACAATACTTCCCTTAAGATGCAGAGAAAAGAGCTGTGTGCAATTAAAATTACAAGCCATGGTCAATCTTGTTTAAGTGCTTTTCCCACAAATGACAACTCACTGTTGTTATAGTCTTTTGTCTGGACGAATTTGATGATGCGTGTCGTGGTGAGATGCTGCACCTGTAGGCCAACATTTTCAATAGCAATTTCAATGTAAGCATGTAGTTCACAATATCAAATAAGCATATATAATCTGGACTTTTTTTATATATCGATGTCAGAAATAGGCTCTTGTAAAAACATGGGAACACCCTGCACAAACTGGCATGTATTTGAACAGTCCTTTGTAAGAGAAACCCCTATTTATTGTAAGGTTTTCATCTGCAGGATTATCAGCCCCAGCCAGAGCCTCTTCGCTGATGGGGGTTTCACATGGCTTATCTAATGTGAAATCGCCATGTGGTATATAGTTTCATTAAACGGTGATCAAGAATGCATTAGTTCAAAACAAGAAAAGGCAATGGAGCTTAAGCCGCCATGCATCCAAGTGCAGCAACTTTAAAGAAGTTGTTGGCGTGAGACAATTTAAGAATTAGAAGTCTTCCTCATAGACACAACTCCCATTAGCCAGATAAAAGTTAGCCATGCAAAAAAAGGGGTTTAGTCTTCTCACTTGACGAAATAAGATGATATAACAACAATACTCCTCACCAAATAAAAAGATCAGTCTGAAGTTTGCAGGAAATTGGTCACTTTAATCATTGAGACCGATATAAAGCACACATAATGTCTGCATTAGCATAACATAATAAGCAGAGTGTGCATTCAGAAACCACAGTGCATGAAGCAGAATGGTTAGTCTCTTTCAGATATTTCTTATAGAAGAGATTTCTTCTAAAACTGCTGACCCTATACTATACTCTCATAAGCTCCTGTAGGTCACAGCTCCACTTTTCTATAGAAACTATTACAGGTCAGTAAACCTAATAGCCTGATGGGAATTAATACAGTATGTGGCTGTATTAAATGCAACCTGCAGATTTTTAAAGATACAAATACAAGGTGAAATAGGTTATTCCTGTGGAATCACTATTCAACCCATACATATTTAAAAGTATCCCGTCTTTCATACATGCACCTATTTTTTGATCTGATTAGGGCTTGTCGTTTGGCGAGCACAAAGTAAACAATGCAAACTGCCGACGCTATCAGTTTCTTATGGGCAATGAAGTGTAATTTGTTCCATTTACACTTCACAACAGCATCAGATGGGCTTTGTCAGTGCTGCATGGAGTAATTAAACCTGAAATCAATAGCAGGCATTTGTCATGTTTACAGCCCCTCTTTCTGCTGGGTTAAACTCATCACTTTAGTGCTGTTCTGTTTTACTGCAGAGACACACTTCATTATGTCTGCAGGTAGAGTTGAGGTATTCACCAGACACATACTTGGGGAACATTGCTCAAATGAAAAGAGGACATGCGGAGAGACACATACTCACTGTGATTTATTTGCTTGATTTCCCAGAAAAGTGTCCAGTGTTGTATCCCTGCTATTTATATTTCCTTAATTAACAACACAAATACAGAAAGCATTTTTTGTATTGTACACACACATAGCAGATCAGTGGTACGACTAAAGTATCCTCTAAATGGTCAGTGTGGTGTTACTATACAGTATGCACAGTACTGTATATTGACGCTTCAGTTTCCTACATCATATACAATCTTTTCATGAGTATCTGTACATGTCATGAAAACACTGATCTTTTATGCTGCCTGAATTTAAGTGTGAGAGGTACCTGGTTCCAATCCTTGTAACTTATAGTATATTATTATAGTATATTGGTGGAAGTTAAGGATAGGCCGGTGTATTGGAAAGAATCTGGCGACACAATTCGTATCGTCGTTACAATTCAATATAGTATCACGATACGGAGGTTACGATTCTATATAGTATCACGATACTGGGGTTACGATTCAATATAGTATCACGATACTGGGGTTACGATTCAATATAGTATCACGATACTGGGGCTACAATTCAATATAGTATCACGATACTGGTGTTACGATTCAATATAGTATCATGATACAGGGGTTACGGAAGCTTTTAGCACCAAAGTGATCCCTGGCTTCATGTTACCATACATTAAAATGATTTCAGTGAATTTTGCGCAGTAAGATATACAAAGTTTAAAGGTGCTCTATACGATATTCAGAACATTAATATAGCAGCAAACGATTTGCTATGTAAAGATATAGAGGAGTAATGTCTACCTGAGCAGAAAGTGAAGTCACTCTCCCTCTGTGTGTGTTGTAATCAGAACTTCTCTGTGCTTTGTTGACATAGCCGGGCCACACGTGCCTTTCAGGGCATGTTGGTGCATGTGCCTCGCTGGTTAGCTAATGGCCTTCGCTCTGCACTGCGCTCATACGGCGGTTATAGCTGATAATGCCATCCTGACCAACGTTGCCGTTGCGGAAGCATAGCACCTACCCTCTGGTTCCCCCGCAGGTTAACACTGTTAGCTCTGTCAGCACTATTGCCATAGTTTTCACTGTTAGCACCGTGAGCTGTGAGCCACCGGGTCAGCCGTCGCCATTGAGAGCCTTACGGAGGCAATATAAATGTTCCCATTCTTGCATTTAGCACCTTTAAATTTGGGGAAAAGAGAAAATTGTGATTGAATTGGTACCCTGTATTGACAGATGAATTAATCAGAATCAGGATTGCGAGACAAAAAGTTGTATCAGTGCATCACCTGTAGTGATTGTGACATGTAGTGTAGGTATGTCACAATTACTATAGTTATAATAGTCTTGGTCTTTTATTGGTAGTGCCTGCTTGTGTCTTGGTGGTTATCAAATAGCTACTGTAAACATATTATTAACCTTTACTATTTAAACTGAATCTTTTGTTTTCATGTGTGTGTGTGTAGGAAGCACTAAAAATATCACTCGAGGAGAACAAACGGCTGGCGAGCGAGTACGAAGGTCTTCAGAAGATCCTCATGGTGGCCAGACAAGAGGCAGTGTCTACACTGAGCGAGAAAAACCACACGCATAGATTTTTTCATTATTACACACAGGTACGGTTTATATAATCTTTTGTTATGATTATCACCCCCTCTCTTTTTAATTATGTTTTATGACTTAGGATTTCTGCTCTGTTATCGTATGTTCTATCCCATGCTATTCTCCTTTTGCACCAAATAGCTCTTCTTAGCATGGGCAGTATATTTAAGAGGGTTTTAGTTTGGCAACCAGTGAGGAGGTGACTGCAGCAATCTAATAATGATGAGATAACTTGAGTGGAGGAGGATGATGGATGTGACATAATGTAATGATAGCTGTGTAGTTTTGCCACTAAGGGGAGTAAAGCGAGAGGTTGATGGTACATGTAAATATTATACCTTCTACATTTTCTTGATTATAGTTTTTGTACGGTGGTCAGAGGTGAAACGTTTTATTATAGGGGTTGTTACAAATTTGCCTCTGCTCACCGCAGCTCACACTCACCACTGGTTAGGGATCAGCAGCAAACACAGGTTAGGATCACACAATGAACGTGCCTTCAGTGCTAAAATAGCAGAGGTCTTGACTAGTTGAGGGAGACAACTCAGCAGCATTTTACTGTTTAATCTTTATAGTCTTTGACACTATTTAACTGGAATAGAATTACACATGACAAGCATAACGCCAGAAAGAAGCCACACTGCTCCTGCAATGAAAAATTCATATTATTTGTTCCAAAAAATGACTAATACCTTTACTTGAGCAATTCCTCATCTAACTGCATGAATGTTATCAAGTGAAAAATGCATGCAAAAATAAAATCCTGTGGACAGGATTTTCCACGCTCATGATCAAAGCCTGATTTTCTTTTACTCCGGATTCAGCCTTCACCATTTTTGTTTGTTTCAACTCTGCACTGCTATAACAGCAGCCTCTCGGCTTGTGTTTTATGCCCGAATTTAGTTTTTATAACAAGCTTATAATCAACAAGGTTTCTAAAATGTAGATCACATTTAATCTGATTTATACAGGAACATTCAAGCGCCCTTCTTTCCTGTTTCACATTTATAATTATCCCTGTAATGTTTGAATTTTATGTCCCAGTTAGTACATATAGTACACAATGTGATTACCATTAATTGATTTGTTTGTAACTGGAGGCAACAAGGTAAATGCGTTTAACATTGTCAGGATCATTTGAGAGATCAGAACATTAGTGCATGTGTGTCACACTAGTCATCTGTGTGCTTGGAGAGCCCATAATCTCTTTCATTATATTCACGTGAGGGACACAATGAAAAGCATCTCTCCAGTATCCTTGAAATATAATCCTGACAGCAGGCATCCCTGACATATAGTTCAAGTGAAACAAGCCATACTATGCTTTCAAGACAACTACTATATAGCACATAAATGCCTTAAATATAAACTAGCATAAAGTACGATAAGATATCTACTATTATATATACATTTCCTGGCTTTTTTTGTCTAAAACTATACAAAAAGCATCTAAAACATGAAAACCTGAAGCATCTATAATAAATGATTGGGAGTGGGCTCATAATTGAACTTTTCCAAGCCATCGCAATACAACCCAGAGTTGATATTCACTTTTTAAATGCAGGTTATAGTTCTACTTTTAAAGTTGAAATACAGTTAATTAGGTGCAGCATCTAGTGTCAAGCCTGTTACTTTATCTTCAGTGAAGTGTTTCCAACCACGTACCTTGAATGTTTGTCAGTGATGGAATGTAACTAGTACATGTAGCACTGTACTTAAGTACGAATTTGAGGTAGTTGTACTTCTACGCTGTTACAGATGAAACTACTCAACAGTTTATAAAATAGTTAAAATTAGCGCCACCACAGTAAAATGCTAATTATGTTTAAAGGAACAGTGTGTAGCATTTAGGGGTATCTATTGACAGAAATGGAGTATAATATTAGTAAGTATGTTTTCTTTAGTATATAATCACCTGAAAATAAGAATTGTGTTTTCGTTACCTTAGAATGAGCCGTTTATATCTACATAGGGAGCGGGTCCTCTTCACGGAGCCGGCCGCCATGTTTCTACAGTAGCCCAGAACAGACAAACCAAGTTTCAGTTTCAGTTGGTTGTAATCTGCAACCTCACCGCTAGATACCGCCAAATCCTACACACTGCACCTTTATTGCATCAGTAATAATAATCCAATAACAGTATAACACTCACAGGGACATTTTGCTGGAGAATAAGTACTTTTACTTTAATACTTTAAGTATCCTTTGCTATTAATACTTACGTACTTTTATTTAAGTGACATTTTCAATGCAGGACTTTTACTCGTAATGGATTATTTTTGTATTACTACTTTTATCTAAGTACAGGATCTCAACACTTTGTCAATCGCTGATGGTAGTTTATTATTTATCAACTTATTACTTATTAACATCGTCACCCAGGGCAGGTGCCACACAACAGCCATCATCAACATTTCTTAATAGATGTGTAAATGTAAATGTGCTACTTTTAGTATTTTGCCATACTCCATCATAACAGATAAGATTGAATAACATGTATTACTTAAAAAAATTAATATACTTGTATTTCAGATACAGATCAACAGTTGCATTTAACCACACAAGTGTTGCATATTTTGTGGTATGTAAAGGCTTTGTATGTTTGTAGAGGAAGAAGTATGCCCCATTTATTATGTCAATTAATCAAGACATACATCAGCTGGTTTATCTAATATTAGAGATTTAAAAGAGAGAAAGCAGCAAAACGTTCGAATATCTCTTCCTCAAAATTCATTCAAATAAGCAAAATTCTCATTTGTAAATGAAAAGATCTGAATGATTAATTAGCATCTGATAGCACTTGCCAGTATGCGCCTCTTGTAAAAATGTACGTGTAAGCATTGCTTTGTTTATGTAGAGGCTTTCAGCTCCTGGGTTTTAACAGGGTACACCATAAAGAGCATTCTTGTTATTGTCTTTCCTTCAGGAGCTGATGACTGAGCTAATTCGCTTTAGTTTTCAATGCACTGGGGAACACATTGCCAAGCAATGATAAGCTTTGTAGGAAGAGTAGAGAGATGGAGGGGGAAGAAAAGCAATGGCATCTATCAGAATTTAAACCTCTTTGCTTGAAACTGTGTTCAAATAATAAAGCAAGCAGCATGTCTTTCCAAGAGACTAGGAATAATTTCTGGTTTCAGTGGGGGGTTCATGACTCTGTGTGTATGTGTAAAATATGTCTTGAGGGGATTGGTATAAAGTTAAACTGGGTGAAGTAGAAATATTTTACTCATCAGCTTTGCAGTCACAGAGTTTGCCTCGGCTAGAACAAAACTGCTGAAGCATTTAGAGAAAATTAACCCCCCATCCTGGCAGCCAGATGTGACTGGATTCTGATGAGTGCACACGAGTGGGCAGAGAAACCAAGAGACTGTGAAATTCCTGTCAGGCCCGTGTACTGCAGAATGGGCTATTGACTGCTTTCTCTATTCCCCTCCATCATTCTTCTTGAACACTGCCATTAATTTCCTCTCCTGCCTTACCAATTCCTTTTCTCTGCCTTCTCTCCCCCTAGCTCTCTTTGTTGCAGAAGAGGATGCACAAAGCTTTGGTGAAATACTTCAAACAACGCAGCCTCTACAGCCAGGCTGAACTGGACCGGTGCCAGGCTCTTTCTCAAGAGACCGACCAGAAAATAAAAACAGCCCAGGTATTTGTACATATACATGTAAAACAGGCTACACAAACTGTCACCATTCATTTAAATGGTAAACCTCTCTATTCAACTTTTATCCTGGTCTACGTATTCCACCGGATGGAAGCGTATTCTTTTGCATACTACAGTAACTCCATGTTATGCATGGCATTGTTTGAGCCTCATCCGGCTACTCGGTTGCCTTGTGTCTTCTTTGCCAAGCGAGGGCAGCCAGGCAAACATCCACTAAGGCTTTGTGCCTGGTGGAGTTAAAGACGCCACTGTTACATTACAGTCTATACATTCAGTCATCAGATCACACACTGATGTGATGGATGATGTGTCTGCTAGAGTGCCTATTCAGTGACCCCGTGTCTGCTCTGCTTCTCTAGATAACTCTATATACACAACACTTTGTGTTTGGTCACATTGCATTAACACTTGAGCCTGTTTTCTGTTTAGCTGGGTTGTTTTTTTTAACTTTACGGCTAATTCAGAGTGACGCCGCGTGGCTGTGTTGCAGCTTCTTCTTTGTGAGCAGAATAACCTTCTGTCCGTCTTGCAGAAGAGTAAGCGGCATATTCTGCAAGGTTGAGAAGTAAGGATCTTCAATTAGAGGATAATCGGTGTCTAATCTGTGCTGTGATGTGAGATGAGGTCAAAGCGGACAGAGGGACAGTGATGAATCTTTATGAAATGTCCTGTCCAGCATTACCGCAGAGCCAGGTGGCATGCAACCATACCATGAACTACTTCTTCCATCCTTTTTACTTCTTCTTTACCTCAACATTAAGGCATCCCAAACTCCTATCTGTCCATGTTTGACAGTTGCAATCTGTCGTTTTTGTTAAAGAAAACTTGTTTTTGTTGTTCACCAAAATTCAACTTTATCAGATATGCTGGAGGCTAAATATGCACAGATTTGATTAGAGGTTTTCCAGGGGAGTGCCTAGTGAAAATACTATTAAGTGGTTTCCTTCTCTGTTCCTCCTCCTCTTGACTGCTGACATGTTTTTTTTTTGATGGGTCTGGTCCAGACATTACAGGGAGCAGCCATGTCTCAGTGGCCCAGCCTCAAAAGGCCCCAGCAGATCACAGCTCAAGGCAGGGAGGAGGAGTGGGGCACAGGGGGAGGAGCTATCAGAGAGCTGCAGAGTGTGAAGGACAAAAGAGCTGGTGTATTCAAGCGCACCGCGCCGTCACCCGTCACAGCTCAGCACAGGGTCCATCAGAGCAGGCAACACTCACTTTAAACAGGCTCCTTGTGAACAGTCCAGCTCGGCGTCTATCCTCCAAAAAGTACAACCTTTGTGAGAAAAGAAAAACCTTTAGGAGCAGGCATAAACACACAATCTGCATAATTACCTAAATATTAAGACCTATAATAGGATCTTATACTCCACAAAGAAATGCACTATACAGATAGTGATAATGCAGTAGGGCATTACTAAACACGGAGATTCACAATTACATGATACATAGATTATCAACATTGCCACTTTGTAAGAAAGAAATGAAGAAATCAATGGGAGTGATACCAGTTGTGACTGGAGTTAAACCAGGCTGAATCCCGACGAGGCCTATACTAATCCATCATGTCCACTTAACCCCACAAGCAGAACGTAAGAGAGGTCAGGTTAGCGCTTTCACGGCTAAGGCGTGCTCGAATCGGAAGCCAAATGGCAGTTTGTTCAAAAGTAGCTTGAGGGGAGGAAGGCCGGGGGAACCCTAGGGTGGGCGAGTGGGAGTGGGTGGGGGTGGTGATGGTGGGAGTGGGGGGCGGCGGGCTGTCATCCTGTTACACTCCTGCCAGAACTGGCAGTTCAGCTTTGTGTTCTGCGAGTTTACACTAGGGATGGCATAATTGACAATGGCTAACAGCGGAGAGCAGTGCAGAGCCTTGTTGAATGGCCAGTAATGATTGGAGCAGACGCCCACTGCCCCAGTCCCAGGGGACTGTAATCCAAGATCCTGTTTCTGATATAATTGTTAGTCAGAGAATTTCTGCATGGCTAGGCCGGTTCAGATTCCCAAGCTGGTTGACAGTGCCAGGCAGTTTAATAGAAAAACTGGATGCTGAGGTTTTTAAAACAGAAGAGCACTGAACCTGGACGTGGTTCACCAGGAGCCTCTTGTTCTCCTTCCTCACAAAAATAAGAACAAGATGGTAACTTTACTTTCACCATCAGCTGTGTGTGGAGATGCAGATAGAGCGAGGAGTTTGTATTATTGCCTTTCTACAAAAAAAAAACATAATTTCCTTAATTAGCTTGTTTCCATTTATTATGTTATTCAAACAGGAGGGGTTGTCAGCAGAAATTCATCTCATCTCTGCGTTCCTGCGATCCTTGACAGATGACTCTACTACCACCGAGGGTGAACAAACAAGCCGGTCCAGGATCGAATGAGTAGATGCCTTCAGTTCAAATGGCAGTGTAATTGGACATTCACCTGTACCAGACAACTTACTTACCCTAGCACGCTTCACTATCCCCCCCTCTTTACTTGCAGCGAATCCATAACAATGAAACAGGTGACTTTCATGCTGCTGTCAGGACTGATCTAATTTTAGCTGGGTGAATGATTGCAATTGGCTTTGCCTCATCAGATAATTAATCTATGTCACCATTAATTGGAAAAGAGAATAATTACAGGCAGTGTTGACAGAAATTCTACGCTTCTCCAGATTCCAAGATCTAATTACAACTAGTGAAACCCTGTGACCTTAACTAGCACTTAGCACACCTTGGCCACCTTGACCGTGCCCATGTGAAGACCACCGTCTCTTAAAAAGACCCTGTTTTTGTTGCCGCTCCCCACACTCCTCCACTCTCCTCACTCTCCGGGAGCTGTCTCCCTCAATCACTTTTCAATATTCAATCTTAATTTTGTGGAAGTTTAGCATTTTCAATGAGCTGGAGATGAATGATTAATGAATAAATTTAAATGCTTCATTTTGTCCATGGATCATTAGTTAAGTCCTTTGTGGGAAGGACCTGAGAAAGGAGTGAAAATTATTGAGACATTAGCCTGAAGCAATCCAGGGGTAAATAGTGTGCACAAAAGGATGTTGTGTGCACACTATCCACTGGCTTTCTAAAGAACCCTGGGGAAACGCTGTTTTCAATTTGGGATCTTAACTCAATCACATTTAGTACTTGTAGAAAATAGATTTTTGTTTCATCATGTTTCAAAAAAATGTCACACTAATGGTGCACAGCACTAATGCCTGTTCCAATATAGACTTTAAAAGTTAAGTAAAAATGTTTCTGGATAAACAATATGTGTCTAAATCTCATCAGACTTATTAAAATGTTTTAATTTACCAAAAAAATAGTTAATAATAATAATGGTCATATAATACTTGAAAGAGTGCTGTGGACTTTCTCAAGGTCGACTCTTATAGACAGCTCCTCAGAAATATGTGATGCCCTCTCGTTCTGTCTGTGTCTGGTTGATAGAGATGCTGTTGTGTTGTTGATACGCTGGATGCCTCTCCTACTCGTGGGGACAGAAGGGGGCAGTGTGAACACAACAACCTTAGGAGGACATAATTGACTGCAACGCCGTCCAGTCTGGTGCCTTAACATGGCCATAGCATTTCATCTCAAATTAACAATTATTATTATTCAGTCAAACTGGAACATTTGAAACTAAAAAAGTGTTTACATTTTTATGCAAAATTTGATTTCAGGGTTTTACCTAAGTGTTCTTCTGTAGCTTTGAACTTAAATATAATATTATACATACAGAACAGCCTGCTTAATGGCATTAATGTGGAATCCCATATTGACTACTTGCGCGGTGCCACTTGAGCTCCAAAAGCACCTTGAAGAGAAAAATGTTCAGTCCGTCTCATATTCCTTACTGACTATATGGCAATATCTCAAATGAAAGTGCCTCCCCAACACATTTATCTGATCTCTTTGCATCTAATCAATCCCCTAAATGAATGAAAGTGAGTCACAACTAGATGTCATCACATTTATCTGCAGGCGTGCCTCAAAGTGCACACACCTAAATGCTGCTGCTCTAAAGAGGGTGCACTGTGGAAATACTGATGGGGCTACTTGACAGCTGAGATGTATTTTCTTCTATGTTTCAGTATGATGAGGATGGACTTTACAGCCTCACTGTGTTGTTGTATTCTGTGATACATCAAAGCTGCTTTAGAAGATTTGTAGTTTTGTATAAAGGCAGATCTCTGCAAGAGACATGTTGGCTAAAATCTGATTTACAGGCAGCATGATTCTCAATTTCAGCCTGGCGCCACCATGCAGACGATGGGCCCGTTTCGTTTGGATTCACTCCAGCGATCACTTGTGATCGTTGACGTGAAGCCGAGTGAATCAGGGCAACGTTCTGTCTTCTCAAGCTAACCAAAAATTCTGTTTTTGAGATCTTTTTGAAATCAGGAAAAAAAAAATTGAAGGTGTCCACTCAAACCGAGTCCTGTCTTTGTTCATGAGGAAGTGGAGAGTTGAGCCATGGAGCTGATGGAGTCAAGGAAAGAATGTGAGTGTTGAGAGGTGTTACTGTGTCTAAAATATCAATGAGGGAGATGCTGCCAAGTTTTGGAGCACACAAGAGGGAATAGGTCTTCTGTTAACATCGAGTAGACCAGGCAGATCTACACAGAGTAGCTCTTAATATCTTTGATCTTATGGAGAGTATTTTATTTTGACTGAATAATTTCAAACTTTGTCTACTGTTTATTCCCTTCAGTATTTATACAGCATAATATCAGGGAGTGTGTTCCTTTAAAGTTTAGGAAACTACAGCATCTGTCATTCAGTCATACTGTACAGCATAACAATACACTGTAACAGTGTGTTTGCTCAGGTGAATCTTTAATGTGGAACTCTGCAGAAAACATGCCAAACAAATTCATCAGTATAACAATACATGTTCCTTGTGTTGCCACACTCGTTTGATTCCAAAGATATTTATCTTAACAGGATAATAATTTGTGAAAGTCTCTGACATTTGTGGCTAGCTAGCATGATAATAAATCCGTGGCTTGGAACATTTTTTAGTTAATTAGAGTCAATCAATCCAAACTTTGCTCACTTACCGGTGTGAAACCGGAGTATAATGAGCAGAAATCAGCATGGTGATTGGAAAACACAAATTACAGCTGTTAAAGAGAAACTCATCCACTTTTCTTCTGTTGATGCCAATGCCTGCTGCGAGGATTTAAAATTAGCATGGCATTCCTTTAATGGATGTTAGGAGAATGTGCTCCTCTATAATTAAAAAGACCCTGTTAATATCCTCGCAGGCTAAAATAAGAGGGGTTCTTATGATTACATGACAACTCTTCAAAAGGGCATATCGGTCAGTTAACCCAAAAACATTGCATTTATTTAATTTTGTTTTATGATGAGATTAATACTGTTTCTATTGCAAAAATATACACCTGAATAACCCAATACTGCTTACATACAGTTTATGCTATTTATGTGATATATTAGTAATGTTGTTTTTCTGTTAATATATATTATGAGCAACACTACATAATGGTGTGTGACCATACTGTAGCAGCGAGGTGGTCAGCGCTGCTGCCTATTAATGAACTTCCCTGATATATATACGGGACAGTCTTTGCTGTTAAAGGCAGTGTATATATATATATATCTATGATCAGGGCTACATGACATATCCCATGCACCTTACATTCATGGTGTAATGATGTGAGTAATAACCTGGTGATGTTAACAGCATCCTACAATAGGACCTTTATCTGATCTAGGCTCACAGACAGTAGTGCGACGTGACCCGGCTGCTAGCGGCCACCGTGTATGTGACCTCAGCGCTGGATGTAATTTCCTCTCAAGAGCTCCTGGAAAGGGAGAGCTTATGTTGTTGAGCTCGTGTCGTCGGGGCTGGTAACAGCAGCTTGCCATTGTATTAATTATTGTCAGGGAATCCAAGGGGTGTAGATAATACAGAATGCACTGGTTGGTCCCATTTGTTTCACTTGTCAGTGGAGTGAATAATTGGGAGTGCTGACCATATTAGACACAGAGAATTTCTAAACATACGACTCAAACAGTTGCAACACAAAAGTATGGCTTGGAAATGAAAAAGCTTAATGTCTGCGAATTTTCAAATCAGTATGGAATAATTTGCTGGCTTCCCGTTGCCAAAGGAATTTACTGAAGTTTAACTCCGACAACAGTAATTCACATTCACAGTGAATCACAATACTATGCTAAATTACAGAAACCTATTGTATTTTACATTTTATTTTTTGAAAAAAGATTATAAATAGTAGGGTTTTTCTTTTATCTTTTTGTTTTTCGTACCTCTTTATACTTGTTCTCCACTATATTTCAGAGGGAAATATTCTACTTTTACTCCACTACTGTTATTTGACAGCCTACAAATGAAGAACACATGAAGAGCTTATAGAATATGATCCTTTGTTACTGATTGAACTATATCCAACATGATATACTAGTAGAGCCGAAATGATTAGTCGTTTAATCGATTAGTTGATTGACATAAAATCAGACGGATTCAATCACATCCCTTAGAGATTTAAAGATGGTAAACAAAAAAAGCCCCCTCCCCCATCTTTCCGCTTCAACAACATTATATTTAATTTGCTAAACAAAACTTTGCTGCATGTGATTCTCAGGTTAAGTGTCAGATATTTTGCACCCCAACTTGTTTCTTTAAAGGCTTGAGAACATTGATACAGTTTCAGTAGAAGGGGGCTGCTAATACAATGGGGCTCATCTTGCAATTCTCCCAAGGAATAACTATCAGTCCTGCAACAGCGGCTCCAGCGTCCCTAGGTGACCGCGCCACTGAGCCCGTGCTCGCTCCATCGCACCCCACTCCACGCCTGCTGCCACCCTGAAGGTAGATGCATCACGCTGGGGAAACTGCGCAACAGCATCCCCCTCTCTCCCACCAGCTCCCCCAAAAACCTCCTCCACAGCACGGTGGCCTCCTGGCAGCCCTCACACATCTCCGGGTCGCCACTACAGCCCCGGTCCCCACAGTCCACACTCTCCCTCAGGTGAGTCTCCACACCACAGCCATGTCTCCTCCCACCTGAACCGCACAACCGGTATCCTTTTGTCATTTGAGAAATGCCACACACACACACACACACACACACGCACACACACACATGCTCCTGTGCTCACTCTGAAGGGGACACCGCCTGTTCCTTTCTGCTCACCTCCCGGCTGCCGGCTGACTCTCTGAGCCGTGTCTGTGGTGGCTACGCCATGTGTGGGGATCTAGGGGTTTAAAACAGCAGGCCTCCCATACTCCCTGAATGGCAAATAAAAAGTGCTTCCAATTTATTACACCGTGGACGTTTTATGAATCATCTCTGACTAACTTTGATCTGAGATGACAAGCACGCGCTAATCAGTCCCAGCATCAAAATATATGTAAAAAAAAAAAAAATTTAATCATGTAAAAACGTGACTGCATCTGTTCAAATTTCCAAATTCATCATGATAAACTAGTTAGAAATGTGGCACTTTAACTGACCTTTTCACTTTCTCCTCCTGACCTCTATAGATTAAACTAATGCTTCAAGTGAACTCATTTGTTCCTTTTGTGTCAAAGCTACTCTTGGGAGATGTCAAACTGGTACAACCACAGTTAAAGTTACAGTTTACTGGGACTCTGGAACAGGGACTCTCAATGAAAACCCCTTAAAATACTGAATAATAACTGTTTCCATATCTGAAATAGTCATATCACATTATAATATCATTTCACAAGGAGACAGATGTGGAATCAAAGTAATCCTGCTTATGTTTAGATGTACAATTAAATGGAATTGAGGCTTGGGGTCTTTAATTTAAACGGAACTGCTTTATAATTCAGTATTTACTGTAACCTGCAGTTTGCATTAATTGTGTCTCACTACAGTCTTTCTAAAGAGGCGCCTGCTGCATTTTCCCCCTTTTGATATTTTTTTTTTTTATCAGAAAACAACCTTTCACTAACACATAAATTACAACTTTCACTTTATAGGTTGCCATACCACACCACACTTAGTTAACAAAATATTTTACAAACAAGATGATATCACCCTCTCCATGATATTAATATGATATGTTCCCTGATCTGTAAACAGCTGGTTATCTTGCTTTTCCACGATAAGAGAAAGTGCTGAGGATTTACGCTCGGTGAGCACATTTGGGCTGAATCTTTCACACGTCACAAATTGCAGATGGGAAGCAGTGATCTTGAACAGCCGATCACATTTCCGTGACCATCTGACACCTTCCATTTAGGAAAATAATACTTTCTATCTTAGCATACCCCCTCTCTGCAGCAGCCAGCAAAAGGAATTATGCCTGGTAGACTTTTGCTATTCACAACTTTGGAGCTTCTCCTTTTTGTTTTTGTTTCATTGCACTGATTAGATTAAATGTTTGCTCTTTAATCTGTTATTCAAAGCCACAAAAATGTCTATAATTTGTGTTGTTTAGGTTTATATTTATGTGTTATAAAGAGTGAGTGCTATAATGTAAGCATTACACAGAGAGTTGTGTAGTAAAATAAGGAGCTTATTTTACCATTGTACTGTATGACGTGTCTTTCTGTACCTTTTTTAGTAGTTGTCTTTTTGAGTGAACTACAGTATATATATGCAACTGTTGTTATTTGCTCTATTATTATCCTCCCCTCTTTGTGTATCCACAGTGTTGAGGACAAAAAGATGTAAAGTCTTTTTACCCATAGAGGTAGATATGGTATCTGAGTAATATGACAGATAAATATGAGTCGGGTTAACTGGTACAGAGAGTTGTAAATCACTGTGGTGTGATTCTTTGTCTCAAAGGGTTTAATTAGTCTAGAAATTCTTCTCTTATCTGATGACCCCCCCCACCCCCACACCCCCCACCATCCTCGCCCCTCTCTCACCCCCTCCCTCTGCACACTGCAACAACTTACAACCATAAACGCCCTGCAATCTGAAGACCAGTGGCCTCAGGAGACTGAGTTGCTACAAAGAGCTGAAAGAGTTGGAAATGGTCATTTTATTGCGTTAGAATAGCTCGCTCGAGACTTGGGTAATGTAGTGCTAACTGAGCGCTGGTAAAGATAACAGTGTGCAACTCTGAAGTGAAATACAGTGAACTACTGTAAATGCTCTGCAGTGACAAGTGCTTTGAGAAAGGAGGCAATAATAGGTGTAAACAAAAAAATACAAACTGCTTTCTTAGCGGTTACAAACCACTAATTAATATTATATTTTTCCTTCAGTGATGATTATTATTTGAGATGCAGCGCACAATCCAATCAGTCATCTCACAGCGTTCATTTGCTCAGTATAACTACAAGTGGGGGGACATGCAGGCTGCGTGCTTGTCAAACACTCCAAACATCAAACACTATCCTGGTTGCATCTATTCTAAATGCTACCTATATATGTGGCCTGTTATTGCTTTGACGGTAGCATGGTGTTGCTCTATTTCATAGTACATGAACAAACCCATTTATCCCTATCTGTCATTTCATAACTTGTGAGGGATCTGTCACTTCTGGTCCCACGGGAGTCCTGTATGTAAGTTTCTTTACTCTAATTGAGCTCTTTATTTAATTGACAGTTTATTCTGTCCTAATAAGTCATTCTTAAGAGTTTTTGATTGGATTTGCAAGGATGTTATTTTTCTTATTTTTAACCTGTGGTGTCGACCTATTAATGGTTAGGATTACTTGATAGGTCGTAGGAAGGATACAGTCTTAATTTAGATGATTAGATTAGATGTTTTTTTTCATCACAAGTTTTAAAATATCAGTGCAGACCAGACTAAAAGTACCTGGGGCTTTTCGATAGGGATGCACCAATACAACTTTTTCAGTCTTGAAACCGATAGCGATACCTGGGCTTTGGGTATCGGCCGACACTGAGTACCGATCCGATACCAGTGTGTAATTATTAAGCTGTATGCCTCACTGTGTGGAAGTGATTGGGCTCATTGTCTTATGTTTAAGTCAACATCAGGCTTGACTTAAACATGGCTTTCCCTAACTTTTTAAAACAAAATGTAACAACTAAATACATAGATAACTTAATATAAATTTAGTGAATTGTTATTTATTTCCAGCAACTTGGCAAAAAAAAATCTTCAAAATTAACAGGAATTAAAATTCCGTATATATAATGTATATAGTATATAAATATAGAAGTTAATTTAATAGATCGGCCTCATTGTTGCCGATATCCGATCCAGTTATACGAGTCGGTTAAGGCCCGATATCCAACACAGTATCGGTATCGGTGCATCCCTATTTTTATCTTGTTGGTTTGACACATAAGACAACAAGTCTTATTTTCATTTTGTGATTCATCGATCAACTTGCTTTAACGGATAAAGGTCAATGTCGTAGGTGAAAGTGTGTAGGTATATCTGAATATCCAACCAGGACTTTCACATACAACACTGTGCACCGATGGATGCTGTATTAGGTTTCAACCCTTTGTTGTTTTCAGGCCTTTTGCAGCTCCACCTCAGGTTGTGAAACTGATCAGACAAGATAATAGTACACGAAAACACTGTATGTTTGTGTTAGACTTTTATATAACTTTACATCACTTTGTGTTGTGTGTGTTTCATGGTGTTGGGCCTGGTGCTTTTGTCACATAGAAAATGTACAGTGTATATGCTTTTAATTCAACATTGTGTGGGGGATTATAGTGCGTGTGGTATTTATGATGCAGATGCAAAAACTTGAGTTTGTGTAGAAGCACCTTCTTTTGAAGGACTAGCAGGAGCTAGAATGAGATGAGGGGTTATTTTGGCGATGGAGATTAAGGCAGGGGCTTTTTGTCATTTGTGCGAGACAAGCCATTCATCCATCCAGTTCACAGCCAAAAAAAGGCTGGTCCCAGAAATTAGCAGTTTCAGCTCAGCAGCAAAGTCGTCGGGCTGTGAAGGCAGAGAGAAATTGACTAATTAGCAATGCGCACTAAAACTTGACGGTTCTCTCTATAACAGCGAGGGAAAGACTCGGTTTTTCTCCCCCTTTCTCTTTTCTTTCTTCCATAGATGTTTGAAATCGCAGTCATTTACGCTCGACAGTTTTTACAATAGCCTTGAGCCATAATTTTGCGAGTCTCTCCAGCATCCATACCCCTGCATGGTCTCTCTCCACCGGCCATGCACGACCGTTTCTCTCCCCAACCGTGGATTTCCTATTACTCTCGTTACGACTCACTGAGCCCCAGGCCCAAGGATAATGATGTGTTGTTTCTTGGTAGCATAATTTGTCACACGTATATTTCTTCTTCTTCTTCTCTTGCAGAAAGCACAGCTCCCTCTCACACACACTCTCACACACTTCTTGTTTAATTCAGAAGAAACAAATGATCAACGTCAACAAAAAATAACCTGAAATAGTGACTTTAGGAGTTTGGAATCAATGGTTATTTGGAGACACCACCGACCGTAGACTTTAAAGGAAAAAGGACATTTTCTTTTAAAAAAAGAAGGAAGAACAAAGGGGAAAAAATCCAAGTATTGGGAACCTGAAGCTTACTTTCTTTTTTTTTTGTCAAGAGCTTGAAGTCAGGTAAGTTTGGCTCCTTCTCCAGGCGAGCTGCTCACATCATTTAGTTGTGACAGGCGCTTTTAGTGAATCTGGCGACAACGTTACAGCACGCTTTAGTGTCAAGTTTACACACATTACGCACATAGAAAATAGCTTTTTGGTACTGCCTGCGAAACAATAGATATGCATATTACGTTTAACTTTACCGAAAGCTGCATTTCAGTGCATATTTTTCGATACTCACGTCCGCGTAACTCAGGTAGGCTAAAAAAAGGAGAGAAACGCACCCGGGTACTGCTGCTGACGGCTCGGAGAGACAAAACTAATTGCTTTTTGTATGACTCCGTAAATCTGTGCGATGTGTAATGTCCTCTCATTGTGGGGGGGTGTGTAGCAGCAAGATAGGAGAAGGGATAAGTGTTGGCTGAATGCTGCATGTTGTCCGTCCACCGTGTCTCTTTTTCATCCTGATCCGACAACTTCAGCCGCGTTATACCGACCGAGAGGAGGGAGAGAAAGCGCTGCAGCATCTCCTCCGTATCCTCCGTTTTGTTTTGACAGCGCCCTTCAAAAACCTCAGCCTCCATTTAAAAAACAGTTAACAATGAATAAGAGTGGCACGCTGTGGGAACTACTGCGGTTTTGTTTGTTGCTTTACGACCAGAGCATCAAAGTTGAAAGCGACCGTATTGGATGTAGATGGCATGGCATGGCGCGATGCTTCTTCTTCCTCCCAAGCTGGATGGATGGATGGGGCAGATCTGCTCAATAACTTAACACCAGAAATCGTTTTTTTCTGTTTCTAATAGTCGACTGATTGCTGATCTATAAGGCTGCTGTGTTGTTGTGCAAATAACATGACCCTGAGGTAAATGGCTTGCATGGTTTATTTGTTGCCTAGGTGGCGTTCACAGTCAGGAAGTCATGTCCAGATCGGGTGATAGAACATCCACCTTTGACCCTACACACAGTGACACCCTGCTGCATGGGCTCAACCTCTTGTGGAGGAAACAGCTTTTCTGTGATGTGACTCTCACCGCCCAGGGACAGCAGTTCCATTGCCACAAAGCCGTGCTGGCGTCCTGCTCCCAGTATTTCAGATCCCTCTTCTCTTCCCACAATGTGATCAACAATGAGGGGAGCAAAGGGGACCAGGGCAGCAGTGGGACCCCCTCGTCCTCCCCCGACGACAAGCTGGTGACCCCCAGCGCCAGGCCCATCAATAACCTGGTGCTCCAGGGCTGCTCCTCCATTGGACTACGATTAGTGCTGGAGTACCTGTACACTGCCAACGTGACTCTTTCCCTGGACACGGTGGAAGAGGTGCTGTCAGTCAGCAAGATCCTCAACATCCCCCAGATCACCAAGCTCAGCGTGCAGTTCCTCAACGACCAGATCTCGGTGCAGAACTACAAGCAGATCTGCAAGATTGCCGCGCTCCACGGACTGGATGAGACCAAGAAGCTAGCCAACAAGTACCTGGTGGAGGACGTGCTGCTGCTGAACTTTGAGGAGATGTGCGCCATGCTGGATGCTCTGCCACCCCCGGTGGAGTCAGAGCTGGCTCTCTTCCAGATGTCAGTCCTCTGGCTGGAGCATGACCGGGAGACTCGCATGCACTATGCGCCGGACCTCATGAAGAGGCTGCGCTTCGCCCTCATACCTGCTCCAGAGCTGGTGGAGAGGGTGCAGTCTGTTGACTTCATGAGGACTGACCCCGTGTGCCAGAAGCTACTCCTGGATGCCATGAACTACCACCTGATGCCCTTCAGGCAGCACTGCAGGCAGACCACGGCCAGCAGGTGAGGATGAGACAGACAAACAGAAACAAACACACACACGCACACACACAAACACACAGCAATGAGCTACTTGAGAGTGGACGGCAGGCGATTAAATGCCTCCCACTTGTTAAATTTGAACAAATTGCCGACTCAAGTATTGCCCACTTGCTCAAGCACTGGTCGCGCCGCCTGTGTAGCCCAGACCGTGTAGGTGGCCAGTCAGAGACGTGAGGTCTGAGGCCCAGTTAATGAGGATTGTGGGGCTTTTCCTGCAAAAGACTGCCAGCTGTCAAGGGTCTTGATCTACTCCATGCCACACTGTATCCATAATTACAAGGTTACCTTATGTTTTAGTGAAGAAAAAACAACTCGTTATTTCCTCACACATCTGTGTAATTGCTCTCTAATCAGTGTAGACAAGATGCAGCAAACTAGATAAAGGTTATGTGTTTCATGTGTGGCAACTCTCATGAATACAATTTGAAATGCTGTAATTTAATTGTTACCAGGATTACATGGTAATTATGTAACAATTCTGGCATGAGGACAAGAATACCGCAGCTATCAAGGATACGATAAACAAAAATGAAATGCAAGCAGAGGAAATTCAATGTATTTGGTTATGTATTAGTATTCAAATAAGGGACAATTTGACAATGCTCCCTATATTCAGGTTAGATAAACGTGTCTCACTCACAAAAATAGGCCAAGCTGCATGTCTTACTTCCATGTTTGTCCTGATCAGCACATTAAGGAGCTGGTAAGTAGACAGGCGTTGTCAGTAAGTTGATTGATTGATGGTGCTGTTGTCAGGTTTTGTTTACAGAGCTGACTGTACAGCCAAGGCTAAAAATCTTTTGAGTAGTGATGGCATCAGTATTACAATTCTGCATTTTAATGAGCAGAAAATTATAAAATCTCTAAACTTAAAAAATCAAATTTTGCACAAAGAATCTCAAAATGAAATCGTTTGATCTATTCCTACACTATTCCAATAACATATCTATTCCCACATATGGACCTGAATGAGCAAAGAATCAGGAATCCTCATAATTAGTTTCACATGCCACTGTTTCTCTCCTCTCAATTAATCACCATTATCTATGTCCAGGGGCTCATTTGCATATGAATAACCCCAAAACACTTCCGAGTGGGCCAGTAGCGGAGAGAATGTACCGAGACGACGGTGATTTTCCCAAGCATAAAAAAGTAAAATATGAAAAAAAAGGTGAACGTGGCTGAATTTAAAGGCCAGCTGCTCTTAATCTTTTAACTACATATTGTGATTAATTGGTAGATTTGTGTTCAAATCCATTAGGAGCCAGATAACGGTCATTAATGTACAGTAAAGTGTGCGGCTTTTGGGTTATACATCATATACAAACAGCAGGAAATATCTCTAGACTGCCTCAGAGGCATCACATGAATCACCGCAGCCAATGAAATGGAGACATTGTATAGGCAGGTTTATGTACTCAATTGCGTTTTTAGCCTCCAGCATGGCACCCTGCAGGATCGTCTTCGCTTCACAGCTAATTGAAAAGATATCTTTAGCGTACAATAACCATTCAATAACACATCAAAAGGATGAGTACGCTGTTGAGCAATCTTTTGTTAATTATAATAATCGTGGCCACATATTGCCTGATTTGTAGCTACCAGTTCAACACTTGTACCCAGACAAGGAGCAGTTATTAATCTAATGCATGCATTTTGTTCTTTAATTCATTCATTGATGATTTAATTCACACATTGAACATTTTCAGAGTGAAAAACCAAAATACGCTGCGCAACCGCTGCTAATACAATCAACGTAATTATGTAAATTTAGAAATTAAAGGTTCAGGTTGAGCTTATTTTGGCCTTTTTGGGATGTTTTATTTCAAGGCTTGATACCTGTTTTGTTCTCTGTTTCCTAACACTTGTCCACACACCCACACTTTTTGACATTACAGAATCCGTTCCAATAAGAGAATGCTGTTACTGGTGGGTGGTTTGCCTCCTGGACCTGATCGTCTCCCCAGCAATTTGGTCCAGTACTATGACGACGAGAAAAAGACATGGAAGATCCTAACAAGTGAGTAGCAAAAAAAGCTCTGCTGCTTTCTTTCTTTTTTTTTTTTTTTTACCTGAGGCATCTTGTGTTCGTGGCTTTTATGATGAGGAAAAAAAAGTTGTTCCTATGGATGACTTTAACACAGGTTAATTTCCATGGAAAATGAGGGAAAGGAGTTCCCTAAATCCTTTAGGTAATAATGTATCACTATCACTTTTAATATAAGTTTTTAATCAGAGCGTGACTTCACAGCACTGTGGAGCTTCATGCCCGGTTTCCCTTGTTTTTGCTGAAATATGCTGGCAGGATGCATGATGAGATTTACTTGAATCTAATGATCTATTGTGGCAGAGAGAGAGAGAGAGAGGGAACAATAATGAATGACATCTTTCCTCAATAGCTTTTAAATGTAGCTTGATTATTCACTCACATTGATCAATACATGAGACTGAATTACCCTATACATAACCAAAACACAGCCTGTTGACCTGGTGTCTATTGATATTAGGTTTATATAAGGTGAGTTAAATACCAAAGAGATAGATAGGAGCAGCTGTAATGTTGATACAAACATTCAGAAGCAAATATGTAATTTCAATTGACTAAATAGCAAAAATAAAAGATATAAAGATCCTATAACCTGTACGAATTTATACCAGGGTACAGTTTATGATATCGATTTCATATTGAAAGCAAATTGTCATCATTTCCCCAAAGAATCTATTCTAATGAAAAAAACGTAGTGTCTATAGAGAGCATGTATGAAGACTTCCTGCAGCACTCACCTCTGTAAAGTGTATATGCTCTTTTTCCTCTCTGTCTTCCCTGACCTTTTAAGGCTCACCACTATATTGTTGTCATATTGCAAAGGTCAAACAAGAGCTAATGGGAAACCATATTTGTCCTTTGCATCATCATTGCCAGACGTATTGAGTTTTTGTCCTTTTGTTTTGGTTGGAGCCGTACCTCAGCGGTGTCTCTTCATTCGTACATATTAGCCATGGCTCTGTTTCCTGTCAGCTCGGCACTGTGCAGTTTATGGTCTCACTTTATGGCACAGGGATCTGGTTTATTTCTCTTAAATTCAGAGAAAGTTTTGAGCATTGTTTCTTCCTCTGCTCGAACATTTCTTGGCACTAATTTGTTGTTTTAGCTCAAATCTGTCAGGGTGCATTTTACTAAAGGAGCCATGCACACCCAACAGCCTGCAGCTCACTGGTGTTTATGTTGTCATTTCCTCATTTAACTCACACTCCTCCTGGGTATAGACTGCAACAAGCAAAAGGTCAGTAGGGATTTCCATCACTCAAAACTAAAAAGTTAACACTCAAATGGTCCGTGGCCAAGTGGAAGGACAAAACTGCAAAATCATCCCCTCAACACATCAGTGCCCGTCTGATGTAGCCTCCACACAATGGATGTGGAATAGAAGATTATTAACATTCAATCATAACTTTTCAATGAGGCGAAACCTGAGAGGGACAGCCTTTGATTAAGACATTCATCAACACAATTTGGGAAGAATCTGATCCCTCTCGTTTGTGTCAGAGATATATCTACTGCTCGGTGATTCCAGTGTAAAGTTTGCCATCTAGTGTACCCACAGCAGCGTGGACGAACACAAGACAAAGGCAGGCGCAGGCTCAGCCACAATGCTGGACTATTCTTCCTCTTCTTTTAAACCAACCTGATATTAAAACCTCCCACTTGGAAATGGACCTCATCTACGCAGCATGGCCTAGAACAAAGGAATTGAGCTCAGTGGGATGCAATTGTAATGGCGTTTAAAGGCACGTCAGAGCTCGAGCAGCAGTGGTGCATTAGCTGTGGAGTCATTCAACCAGCCCAGACTGTGCCTCTATGCAGAGGTTTCTGACTCCCTCTAGTGAGCCCTAGAGCTCACTGTAGACCGGAGTGATGGCGTCCATCTCATATAGAGGACGTGCTCATCCTGCCCTCCTATGGCTGCTCACCCCTGGGGTTAGTGGAAGATTTAGAGGAGCGGGGACAGATAGGTAGATTAATTTCATACTCTTTCTCAGGTGATAATTCTCAGTAAAGTCTTACACATTACAGAAGGAAAAATAATCAATATGTTGATATTATTTTCACTATTTCAGTGATCTCAATTATTCTAGCACTTATCCCAGTGTTCACCTGTATCTGAAGCACCTGTAGAGGCAGGCAAATGTACCAAATCCTCCCACAGCACTCCTCATACTGCAGCCTCTGACATACTGTAAAGCAATAATCTTCTCTTCACGTGGGTACAAGATGATTTTTAGTACGAGTACAAGTCGCTAGACATCAAATAAAAAGCCGCCCATCCATGTCCTATATACTGCTGACTGAATGATAATGTAAATAGCATGTAAGGGAATTTGGCAGTCATATGGCACTCGTCTTTGAGGTGCACTGGAGGCAGGCAACCTAATCCCCTCGTTTCGAGATAAAGCTGTGTTTAGTGTATGTAGTATTAGTTCCTATCTGAGACTTCCCCTCCCCGTAGAGGACCCCGCACATGTCAGCCAGCCAGAGTGAGATTGCAGGGAGAGGCCAATTGGAAAGAAATGAGATTCAAGGCTGTCTAATTTTGCGGCAACTGTGATCCATCAGGCGGTGGGGAGGTGACAGTGGAAATGACTGATGGAGACAGACAGGTGGGCTTTAACATTTCACTGATTTGTGCTCAAAAAGCACCGGGCCTGAGATTTATTGAGTGAACACGATCATGTTCATTATGACTGTCACCTAAGACCATTTCTCTACATCTCAATGGGGTCACTTCAGCAAAAGAAGATGGAGGAGTGGAGGGGAGCACAAAAACATACACAGGGGAAAATTCCTCCGCAAGGGGTCCCGCTGCAGCTGTGGGCTTGTAGCCGTTTATGCTAACTTGTATGAGTATGATACACTAAAGATCATATTTATTAGACGTACTTATTATATTACTAGATGGATAGCTGCTGTGGGATATTTTAATGTGAGATGAGGAGAAAAGGAAAACTATTGCACTGTGAGATTCAGTCCTTACAGTAGTTAGTAGGCAGGTGAGTTAAGACTCCTAAGTATAAACGTGTTGACCTCATCAGACAGACAGACAGATAGACAGATAGACAGACAGCCCCCACCCACCCTGCGAAATAAACTAACGGACAAAAAACACAGGCTTTATGGTAAATTGCAAAATAATTACTTACTACAAATTAGTATTATTGGGTGTTCAAAAGAGCAGAATTAAAATGAAGAACTAAAAATAATAAAAGTAACCAGCAACCAACTTCACTGAGGTACTATTTAGAGTATTTAAACTTCTATTCCACTACAATTTAGAGGGAAATATTGTACTTTTTACACTAGTACTAGTAGTATTTGTTTGACAGCTATACTTATGAGTTACTTTGCAAATTAAGATCTTATATATGAAACATGTGATCAGTTAATAAAATATGATGTATTGTTAGAGATTAAATTGTCCAATAGTATATTAAGTAGTTAAATGCAATATCAAAGTGCTGCTTACACAGTAATACATCAGCATTTATGATTAATTAACTTAATATATGATAATATAACACTAACAGGAGTCATTCTGCTCCATAATGATCAATCACTTTTAAATTGTGATATTTCTATGTATACTTAAAGGAACAGTGTGTAACATTTCGGGGGATCTATAGGCAGAAATGGAATATAATAGTAAGTATGTTTTCTTTAGTGTATAATATGACATAATATAATATAAGACAGACAGGCAGACAGATAGATATCATCGTAACAAACAGTAGACCGTTGTCTGCCTCATACTTTCATTTGTTCCAGTTTAAGAGTCAACTGGGCACGATTCTCCACAAAAAATCATTTCCTGTTGATGGATGAATGGAAGGTTACAAAACAAAAGCAATGAGGACGGGAAATAAATCCTATAACGTTGACTCACTCTGAGGATTGTGAAATAGACGTCTGCCTGTGTCGCTGTAACAAGCACGTTGGCCTGTTGTGATGAGTACACTACAGATTAAATCAATCTTGACCTTTAACATGTACCACGAGCGCTCCCTTTCAAACAATAGGACACTATAAACACTAAACAATAACAATAAAAATAGTCACTGTAGAAAGTTTAGATAGATGTTCTGTTAATAAGAACCTCTTATCATTGTGACTGACATTTATTGTCATGCCCAGTAGACCTACAGTGTATCAGGGATTGACAGTCAGGTTCACCCAGAGTCTTTTAAGCTTTGTTCAATGTTTAGTTTTTTTGAGTATTATTATAATTCATTAAGAATATAATTGATTTATTAAACATGTTTTAGGATTATGTTTGATGGCAGATGTAGTTTTTTAATACTTTAAGTAGGGCTGCAACTAACAATTATTTTCATGGTCGATTAATCTGTTGATTATCCCATTAGTTGTTTGGTCAATAAAATATCAGAAAATGATGAAAAGTGTCGATCAGTGTTTCCCAAAGCCCAAGATGACGTCCTCAAATGTCTTGTTTTGTCAACAACTCAAAGATATTCAGTTTACTATCATAGAGGAGTGAAGAAAACAGAAAGTATTCACATTTAAGAAGCTGAAATCAGAGAATTTTGACTTTTTTTTCTTTAAAAAAATGATTAATTGATTATCAAAATAGTTGCCGATTAATTTAATAGTTGACAACTAATTGATTAATCAATTAATTGTTGCAGTGCTAACTAACTAAACAGCAACTTATGTTAAAAAAACTCAAGTACA
>CAKAOI010030469.1:0-28501 GCA_916701655.1 Sebastiscus albofasciatus | reverse complement strand
TGTTTGTTGGTGTTAGCAAACTCCATTTCTAACTGAACATTAGCCATGGTTGCACGCTGTTAGCCCTGTAGCGGAGGTGAAGGAAGTAAAGGCACTCGCCACGTCACATCCGTTGGATTTTCCTGGAAAAACGGGCCGGGGTTTGTCACAATAAAAGCAGTCTACAGGCTGAGAGAGGAAACCAAGAAAGTAGCGGAAGGTCTCATTTTTTAGGTTAGGTTACAACCTGTTCACACATTGGCAAAAAACCCTGATTAAAACATGTTTATACATGTAAAAACTTACATACAGTTCCTTTAAGGGACAAACACTGGATAGGAATAGAAGTGTGTGTTTTTACTGGAGGATCCTCTGTATCAGTGAATTACAAGAGGCATAAGAGAAACCAGTAACCATCTGGGTTAGTAACTTCCCATTTTCATACACAACTTATGTTTAAGTTGTGACACAACACAGAATGCCTCCAATTAGTGAACATCTTAGCTGTAGCACCATAGTTTAGATTCCTTAGTCACATGTTTAAACTAATAGAGCGCTGCAGGGATGACGTATTTTTGTGGGCCAACCATGAAGTTAGCATCGTACTGGTTCCCTCCACAAAAAGTCAATGGAATTGTTCCATTCCAGAAAATCAGCTCTGTGGCAAACATACCTTTATGATACTTACACGTTTTGTTCAGCAAGATAATCTCCACAAATGAACACCGCTTTATGATTTTTGTGAGTTTTCAGTGTGAATGCAATCGCCAGGAGTATAAAGCTAACATTAGGCTATAAACGAACTACACTACGGTCACATGAGTGTGAGTATAAACAACGAGACTGTAAAGGAGGCAAGTCGCATTTTTTAATTTTATGTTGTAGAACAAAAGTTTAAAATCTCTTCAGCTTGTGTTAATCACAGACCTTATTTCAGGCATCTAACTAAAGTCCTATTCAAAAACCCATTGACTTCCAGACGAGGGAACTGGAAGTGCTAAAATTCTAACTCATTTCCGGGTTTTAGAACTCATTCCTGCAGCACTCCACATTTATCCTCTTGTCATTGATTTGCATTGGAGGTTTATTTCCTTTGATTGCCCCACTTCACAGAAAAATTACCAAAATGTCTCACTATTTCACATCGTCTCACCTTTTATACACGGAATAAATTGATTTTGTTTTAATAGAATAGAATAGGATTCCTTTATTGTCATTGCAGAGTACAACGAAATGAAATAGCAATCCTGACGGCATACACTTTATATTAAACAACAATACAAAAAAAGAATATTTAAAAAGATATACTATAGATAGAAAATATCTATTTGCTTTACTATAGACACCGTAAGATACTGCACTTCAGATATTGCACATTGCTGAGTTGTATATACAAGTAATAAATACTTCTGTGAAGTTCGGCTACACACAGTACCTTTTAAAAAAATCCTGGATTCTAGTGTACAAACCCTTTCACAACTCTTTTACTGTACTTACTTTATTTCCTTTGATTACGGTATCTTTTCAGACGTGTGATAGGCTGCTTTTCAAATCCAGACTGGGTTGTGTACTTCTAAAGTCAAGGTGGTCAAAACCACTACAACGTCTGGGAGCACCTCGGTGATTACAGCCACCTCCTCTGGGCTGGCCTGATGAAAGCTTCTCTGTCTGGGGTGGCCACTGGATCGCCTGCGCCCACACACTATTTCACACTAAGGTCTCTGAGCTTCTCTGGTGTAGTTAAATTCATGGGAATTTATTTTGGTATCTGCTGTGCTTGATTTGATAATAATAATAATTGACACTAAGCACAAAAAACATCTTTATGACGTTTGGCAGCACAACAAACATGATGCATATTTAAATTCAGTTCAAATGCTGATTTCATTATAATTCCATTAAAGACAATCCAAATTTACCAAACACACTAAATGCACCCTGAATACACTAAATAGACTGTACACAGTAAATGCACTGTGAACAACCCACACAGCAACTACAGAGGCTGTGTGAGGTGGAAGACAACATACGAAGAGGGCAGGGCTGTTGAAATTGAACATAACTATGGTCAGAGCAGGATATTTCCAGACAAGAATGCAAGGGCTCTGTGTGTTTTTTTCTTTTCTGGGAGATGAAAGAAACAGCTGAGGGTTTATAAATAAGGACACATTTAAAGCCCTGCTCCCTGCTCCAAGAAAGATCCTCCTGTATGTTTGACTGCTAGCAGCTTCAGACCCACACAAAAGACCTCAGGATTTCACAACTGATAAACTAGCACAGGATTGGTGGACACTGTGAGCTTTTCTCAACTAATGAAAGTCAGCGTTGAAAACACTAGAACTGATGGATATTTAGTGGTGCACAAAGTCAGAGGAGCATGATAAAATATGTATCATCAAAGTTTCTGGCATCAAATTTGTCATAGGGACATTCAGAATGATTTTGATATTAATAAATATTGAAATTAGAATATTAGAAATATTCAATTAAAATGTTTAATTGCGAATAATCTCCAATTGTCAATAGTTAATCGCGATTAATCACACTTTATCTGTTCTAAATGTACCTTAAAGGGAGATTAGTCCAGTATTTAATCCTCTTATCAACATGGGAGTGGGCAAATATGCTGCTTTATGCAAATGTATGTATATATTTATTATTAGAAATCAGTTAACAACACAGAACAATGACAGATATTGTCCAGAAACCCTCACAGGTACTGCATTTAGCATAAAACAATATGCTCCAATCGTAACATGTCAAACTGCAGCCCAACAGGCAACAACAGCTGTCAGTGTGTCAGTGTGCTGACTTGACTATGACTTGCCCCAAACTGCATGTGATTATCATAAAGTGGGCATGTCTGTAAAGGGGAGACTCGTGGGTACCCAGAGAACCCATTTACCCATTTACCCATATCTGGAGGTCAGAGGTCAAGGGATCCCTATGAAAATGGCCATGACAGTTCCTGAGTTTCCTGAGCCTGAGTTTGGAGCGTTATTTAACCTCCTCCGACAAGCTAGTATGACAGGGTTGGTACCGATGGATTCATTAGGTTTTCTAGTTTCATATGGTACCAGTATCTTCACTATAGCTTTAAAACGGAGCCGCTACAACCTAAAAATCACAAGTAATGCATTAAAGAAATTAGTGCCGTTGAAACTAATTGGCGTTAACTTTGAAAGCGTTAATAAATATCCAACATTGACATAAATCCTGTTACTCAGAGTCAGCCACCAAGTTTCCAGCCCCCCCTCCCTACACACTGTGTTCATCTGGTCATGATGGTGATTACAGGAGTATAATTGTCCAGCCACATCAACCTGTGTGCCAGTGACACCACATCCTGTTGACCCCCCACCTATACTCTGAGCCGCAGTCCAAGCCACAGCAGCACATACCACCCAACCTTTCCCTTGTAAGGCAGCCTTTGTGGGAGACTGTATTTAGGGAAAATGGCTAATATTTAGGGACTTGTAATGTTAGCTGGGCACCTATTTTAAACGGGGCCCATGAAGTCCTATACATAGCGCCAACAGTAAGAGGACCGCATATAGGAGGAGGAGGAGGAGGAGAGAGCCTGGAGTATTGGTGGCAGCTCCGTCAGAGCGGCGACACAAAAAGCTCTCTGGCTCTCCACCTTTTCATTCTGGTTACTTCCTTCAGCAGGAATAATCTGTGCATCAGCTGCTTGTATTGGGTTTAAATATTGGGATTTCAGTAGTAACAGTCACCTTGGTTTGACCCCAGTAAGCCTCCATCATGAATCCATCCTTAGGTGCACAGAGTTAAATTATTAATAGAGAAGTAATATGATGGAGAAAGAATGAAGAAAGGTTCATACAGACAGATTTCTTGACAATGGATTTATTACAGAAGAACAGAAAAAGAGTTTGCAAAACTTCAGTTCCTAAGATATTTCTACCTCATTCGGAAGGTGTTGTTTGGCACGTAGCTTCAAGGTTGAGTCTCTAAACCAACAAGCAAGTGAAGGAGCGAATTTAGATCCAGAACAAGTGAAAATATGTGTGAATATGGCTTTTTTGCTTAGTTGCTTAAGTTAAACTCGATCAACTGTTGAGCAGACATCTTGCAGTACTGACAGATCTAAAAATATCAAGGCTCTCCGTGATGTAGTTTATTAAAGTCTGGATGTCAGTTGCAGATAAACCAGATATCAGGAGAGTTTTGTGTATTTGCTGCCTGGCAGATGCAGCCTCTTGCCTCCAACTGTCTCAAGTTAACTCACAAACAAATACTGCGTTTTAATTTCACATCTGAGCTACTTTTACACGTATCGTGTTGGAGATCTAATGTTAGTCATGGATCAGAGATTGTGCAGCTACCATATGCAAAGCACAAAAAATGTTTTGCATATGACCCTATGTGCACTTCCAGGCATGCTGGACGGTTACATCAGATTAGTTTGTGAATGCACAGAGATACCTGGATATACCGTAGATGACAACATCAACATTTAAAGCTGCAGTGGGTAGAAATGTAGCAAATCTGATTAAAAACAGACACTATATCCTGACAGTAGTGCATGAGACAGGTAATCTGAAAAAAATCATGTGCCTCTGTATCCTCTGTGTCCTCCGGTGCTCCTAATGGCATCTGCAAGATTTCACAGACCGGAGGAAAACAACTAATCAGAGCTAATCTGGAGTCTGTCGTCCAGCTGCTGTCTCTGAGCAGCTGTCAATCACTCGCCCGACCAAACTCCGACCAAACGGTCAAACTAGTCAGCGCTGATCAAATATGAATCAATATTCTGTTACGTTAATGCCTATTTCTCTCCTCAAATGTTTTCAGAATCATCTTGTAGTGTACTGTTTAGCTGTAAAATGAGAAAATGTGTGACCCGGCAGCCATGCTAAGATCAGTTGAGGAAATACAAAGCACCACCAGCGGAGTCTGAAGAGTGGTTTGGTTGATCAATCATAACAGTGGGCCTGCTGACCAATCAGAGCGGGCTGGACTTTTCGGGGGGGGGGGGCATGTAAAGCATATAAACATGTTCTAGTAGAAACCCAAAATAGAAATGTATGAACTTGAAAATAAGAAACTACCCTGGAAACAGGAGTTTAGTTGGGTGGCGTCAGAGGATGTGGGCAAAACTCTAGATTAAACATGACCGTTAACTTTGGTCTTTGTTGTTATTTGGTAACCGCTAATAAATCAAACAATTTTTATAAGGGCAAGTAAGAATTTACTTGGCGCAAATAGATTTCTGACCTACTTGCCCAAATGGGCAAATGGAAAAAAACAGAAATGTTGAACCCTGAAATATGTGATCTGATATACTTGATTTACATTATATACCAAATGTGACACATCACATCACATTTGGTGCTAAAATGTTTTACTCACTATTTGTTTGTTGTCACCATATACCATTTATGTGATGTGGGGGTCAAGCAAAGCCATCAGTTATTAATATTAATCTTATAGCTATACACTGTGGTGTGTAGGAAAGATAAGTCCTGTTGAATAGTGGATTTTGTTTCATTAGTCTTGTTGTAATCAGTTGATTATTGTAAACAACAAAATGACTTTGTGTTAAGGGAACAGTGTTTTTTCCAGTATTCTTTCTCCAGTCTTAGCCAACCTCTAGCAGCCTGCACTTACCTGACTGCTCTTGCTGTTGTCTTTCAGTCCTGACAAGTGGAGGTGGCAGCCAGCAGCACAGTCCCCTGAAGCGCTCCGTGTCCCTCACGCCTCCCATGAGCGGCCCCAGCAACCAGCCTCTTGGCCACGTCTGGCTGTCCCAGGAGGACCTACGGACCGCTAGAGGCCCAGCCCCAGATCACGCACCTCTCTCACCCCAGAGCAGCATTGCCTCCTCGGGCAGCGGAGGCAGCGAGCATCTGGAGGAGGCTGGTTTAGGAGGAGGTTCAGGTCTGCACCGCAGTTCCTTCCATGACGAGGGCAGCGGCATGAGGGGTGAGTATGAAAGACCAATGAACACTTAGTAGGACAATTCAACTGAAAGTGAATGCCACTAACAGATTCACACACACTGTTGAAATGCACACGTGTAACAGGTTCAACCAAACTACTGTTATCAACTTAGTGACTGTCACTAGATTTTTAGACCTTTTTTAATGCCTTTTTGTTCAGACTGTAGCTACTTTCCCTTGAAAAGAGTCACCAACAATACAGCGTGAAAAAACACTACATGTACCCTTTACTATAAAGCTACTATCGCAAAGTAAAGGCATTTTACAAAGTTATTACAATTAATTTAACAATGGTGTAATGTTTGTGCAAGACATTTTAACATGAAAAATATGACCTACACTTGAGGCTGTAAAAATGTATTAAATTACTTATTTTTAACTGATGTACCATTTAAATGATTGGGCTTTGTAAAAACCACAAATCCCATGTTCTGGTATGGTAAGATAGGGACAGATAGAGACAGATGCAGTCTGGAGAGCAATAGATCAGGTTACAGGAGACAAATGTTAGTATCAAACCCTGTGTTTTATACTGCTGAAATTAGATGTGAAGGCTTTTAATGTTGTACACTGTTCGATGACCTTCTGAGAAGATTCAGAAGGAATAAAAAAACGTGTATCTGTGCTAGATGTAGGCTCAGAAGACCTCAGTGTTTACCACAGGATTTTGTGAGATTGGATGGGTGGACCTTGGACCCTCTAGGGGGGTACAGGGTTATGCTTCCCTGGAAGAAAGTTTAGTACAAGTTAAATGCATCAATGTGGTGCACTTTGAGAGCAAAATGAAGAGGCTAGATCTATGAAGTATTCTGTGCTCTTGCAGACAAATTGATCATAAACACATTGGTTGTATAGATATGAATGGTGATGACACAGCAAAAAAGTAACACCCACAAAGCAAGACATGTTTCAAGATGGGTTGGGTGGATTGCCGACATCGCCGCAGCCCGTCAGTGGCGCCGGGAGCGGAGAGCCCCCGTCCCTCAACGCAGGGAGAGAGGGTGCAGCGAGCACTAAGTTCACAGCCACGGGAAGTGACGAGGTCTGGGCGAGTGGTGCTGTAAAGCTCATGGCCGATGCCACGAGCCACCGTGGGCCCTTCCAAGCCTACCTAGAGCTGGTCGCAGCGCACCGAGATGAAGGAAATGCAACCAGCGAGGTCCAGCCAGCGTTGGGGCAAAGTTCCATCAGGGGATCCTCCCACACCGAGATGCCGTCCCTGACGGAATCCACCAGGGAGACTGAGCGGACCCCACCCGTTGAGAAGTGTACAAATATTTTCAGTTCATTATGAAACTGTGGCGGGACAAATGAGACTGTGGCAGGCTGCCGGAAAAAAATTCTGTCTGTAAAAACCCAAATTTGGTGGCCTGTGGCACATTTTAATGCCACTATAGGCCATAGGCTATATGCCAGATAGGTACATTTCTCTACCATCATGCTCGCATTGTTTTGAAGCAGAGGTAGAGGTTATAAAATGTACATGCATAGCAAATTGCTACTTCTTGATCAAAACTATTCTATTAGAATCAAAAACTAATATAATAAAGTAGCCGGCTGGACTTAAATGAGTAGTCAGCTGTTTAGCCGGCGCTTTTGGAAAGCTCTGCATGACTGATTCAGTGCAGCACCTCATATGACTGTCTGTGTGTGTTCAGCTAGAGGCTCTGGCAAGTTGTTGATCCAGTCAGAGCAGTTTGTCAGGGGAAGCAGAGGCCAGAGCAGCCGACCCCAGTGAACTGACTCTGAGGCTCTCGCTGTCTGCGCTGGAGCGAGCCCTTTCAAGTAGCCTCAGTCTTTTTTTTTCTCTTACAAAGATTTTTCATGTTATTATCGAGCTAAACATGAAGGCAACGTTAACATTCATCATCGACAGCCCCAAGAAAAGAAGCTACCATTTGTCAATTTCACTTTAGAGGAAAATGTTGACACAATTTTTCAGTTGTCTGTTAGCTGCCAGAGAAGACTGCACTGGTGTCAAGTATCAGGAGGTAGAATAAGGTTTGCAGAGCATTGACTTCTCAACATTTCATGTAGGTGTATGTGCACTTCCTTGGCCAAATATTTAGTTTTGAGTTCATCACAGACATGGTTTTGAACTCTTGTCACTTTATCCATTATTCAGTTAAATCAAACAACTGTCTAATTGTGATCAAACACTCAGACAGCTGAAGTCTGTTGGACTTTACTGGAAGGTCGAGGTCTGCTTCTTTAAAGGACTCTCCACATCATGTTGGATGGGATGACCGGTGTCCATATAGTCATAGATGTCCCTGTTTGCTCTCAGAGCTTCTGCAAGTGTGTCAAAGTGTTGAATATAAAGCAGCACCTTAACAACAGAGGAAACATACCATAAAGTGTTAATACAGCAAACAGTGTTTATATTGTCTTCTGGGTTGCACAAAAGGGCCTGTTTGTTTGTCTGTACTGCAGTTCTAGATGTAGAAGTAAAGAAACAACAACCAAAAACTGCACATTAGAACCAAGATGTCTCAACAACTAGCAGTTAGCTAACACTCTAACCTGGACAAGCTGAGCATTAGTAAGCAATGTGGCAATAAATGGGATCAATAAGAACTGGATTTGGTGATCCTTCTGCCAACAGCATGTCTTTCTAAATGCTTATATTTGAGGTTGATTTAATCTGACATTATATTAGATACATACAAATTTGCCTAAGAAATTGCAAATCTTATTTCATATGTGCTTTACTGTATATACTGTATATTGGTGTGATAAACATATTAAACAAATGGATGTACATATTTGTTTTTCCAGCTCTGTACTGGAGTTAAACATGTATGCCATGCAGTGTTGCCAACTCTCTTTCCAATGAAAGTATCTAACACTAGCTCCAAAAGTTGCCAGATGATGTCATACACCCATTTTGAATATTGATGACATCATCACATATAATTTGCATGAAGCCTAGTGGTTATTTCGGCTGACTGCCTGCCTGCCTGTGCACAGGAGAGGCAGAGACCCTGTGCTGTTGGCAGAAGAGCTGTGGACTGTGATTACTCTGAGCAGCATGCAGGGAATGAATTACAACATAATAGATTTCTCGCCTTTTCCCTGATGTGGATAAGTCGCTAAATTTGATGCTAGTCACTTTTTAGAAAGAAAGTTGCTAAATCTAGTGACAAAGTGGCCAAGTTGGCAACACTGACACCATGTGAATGTACTATTCATTTATCAAAAATATGTTTTATGTTCATCTATGATGAATACTTTGAAAATGTTGTGACTGAATATTGTATATTTGTGTACATCGATTTAGGCTGATATCCATTGATGTATATCACTATTCTCTTTCATGTATATTTGTATTGACAGCAAAGACAAACAATGTAGGCTGTATGTTGCCTGCAGCAGTGATAATAAAGAATTGAAGCTACCCAATGAAATTATTCTTCTAACTATTAGTTGTCTTCTCCCCCACAGATGTTCCTGCGTGGCTGAAGAGTCTCCGTCTCCATAAGTACGCCGCTCTCTTCTCCACCATGACCTACGATGAGATGATGTCACTGACTGAAGAACAGCTAGAGGCACAGGTTTTTATATATATATATACACACACACTCACATAGAAGCAGTTAGTTTCAATTGAATGTGTAAAAAGTATAAGAACTTTACATGTTGTTACAGTATACTTTCTGTTCTACCCACTAATGTAAGTTGTGAAAAGTGACTAAACTGATTCATTCAACATTATCAAACCCATATAAACCTTCTACTATTTGACAATACAGTACAGTGTAGTGTGATTGTAGTTCTGGTACATGAGAGGCAGAAGATGAATACAAAGAGAGACATGTCAGCTTTCTGTTCTAGTATTAAATAAAAAGAAATATTTAAACATGATGTTGACCAGTTTTAATCTCGGTTTTGAAAAGGGATGTAATTATGTAACTATCTTTAGCCAGGTTAAATTGATAATGTTGGAATAAATGGTACAAGATTAATGTAGTGATTGCTGTGCTTGTACCTAAAGACGTTGAGGAGTTTATTCTGAAACAGAGGATGCAGCTAAAATGAACACCGCTCACCGGGAAACTATAGATCCTCATTAGTTGTTTCTTTCCAACCTTTATCTCCAGCTGTTACATTTCCCCCCCAAAATATCTGCCTCACTGTTGTTGAAAGAGAACTAGCAGGCCAGTTTGAAAGAACCTTCCCACCCTGTGTTTGTACACTGCACATCTCTTTATCTCCTAGAATAGCTTTCAGTCTTTTAGACCAGTATTTTGTAAGGATGCTCTGATCAGGATTTTTGAGGCTAATCTCCAACCGCTGGAAGCAGTATCTGCCCATACCAATCACAAAGTCTATTTGAAGCCTTCTATTTATTGTGTAGCATTGTTTATTTATTATACATTAGACATGAACATATTCCACTCTCTTTCAAAGAGACACACTCTCATCAGCCCCTTTTATACACAGACCCCATAATACTGCTGTACACTGGCTTTGCTTCTTTACACTGAATCAAACATGCTAACCTTGCATTGCAGCTGGATTCTCGCAATGTCACAAGATCACACGAGAATCGCGGGATCACATATCAGAGCACGGACCAGTCGGCGTCCTTTGAGGAGCTACTGGCTTCAGCATGAGTTTGATTGACAGATGGTTCATCCAATCACCTGCCAAGTATTTTTTGAAAGTGCCTGCCCTTTACTAAACAGTTCCAGTGACGACTTCTCAGATGGTTCTGTGTCAACAAACCATCTGGCGGGGCAGGTTAGCATAATGCTGTCCCAGTTGTGATTTTAGATAGCATGCCAGCGTGACGTGTAAAACAACAGCGTCAGCGTCTAGTGAGTATGGGTGTGTTTTTCGGCCACGAGTGTCGACCCAAAAGTATGACACGGACAAGAATCTTTATTGCAAAAGGGGTAAGCTTGAGGGGTCTGATGACAGAGAATGAAGATCCGGCAGCTGCAGGGGTGATGGTGCAGGCAGGCAGACGAGCAGGAAAACTGGCAGGCGGGTGATGATCCTGGAGCACAAAGAGAATAAGAAGCAAAATCACTACGACATGTTACGTTAAATTTAACAGTTTTGTTCATATAGTGTGTGATGAGCAACGATTTGGCCAAAACAGCACAGCACAGCACACACTAACAGATTCATTCATGAACAACAAGAGTCCCGACTAAAAAAAACAGAAATCTTGCAAAATCTCTCGCAATCAAACGTGACTTTAGTGTAAACAAACATGGCAGGAAGAATTAGCCATGTTACTTTTTTCATTACTTTGTACTTCAAATTCACGAAGGATGGATGGATGAAGTCATGGAGACACGTTAAATAAACACTTGCATTGTTACTGTACCACAAATGAACAAGTTGGTCCTCCATTTCAGTGGTCCATTTTACTACTACTTCATTCTTTGCATTTTGCATTAGCTCATGCATTAGCCGCAGGTTCGCCACACACAGTAGGATATCCGATCGTAAATATTGAACGTTTAATATTTACGATTTGAGATCAGTGCGGCCAGGATGGACTTCTGAGCCGATCGGGGATGTAAAAAAAACTGTTAACATACCTCACACCACAGGAATATCTGGAGAGAGCATCTTTAGAACCATCAAAGAATCGGGGCGTTGCTGACCATTGTCAGGAGGGGGGAAATCGGGCCCATCGGCCTGATTCTCGTGTAGTGTGTACCCACCATTCACAGCAGAACAACTCTGTCCCCCATTCTGTGTCCATACCTTTTATACAGAACAACAAGGTGGAAAAACAGTTCAACAGTCCCGCCTTGAACAGGCTGTGTGAAAGGGGCTTTAGAGACACAGCTCCTGAAGACATTATAACAGCGCAGAGAAATAGTTTTGCATGTTTTGAGGCATCTGATCGGCTCTTCTGATCCACCTTTATGGAGACCACCAATCAAACTATTTAGGACAAATATGGGCAGATACAGTAACGATTGGTGGCCAATCGATCGGAGCACCCTTCGTGTTTGTAGCTAGCAAAGTCGAGCAAAGAGATGTTTGACACAAAACTCTTTCTTCCAACAGAAGGTCACTAAAGGAGCAAGACACAAGATTGTTATCAGCATTCTGAAGCTCAAAGAGAGGCAGAACCTACTGCGCAGCTTGGAAAAGGTCAGTGTGACAGTTTATCACATCCTATTCATCTTCTCCTCTTCATCTTCACACAAAAATAAAGCTTCCACTCCTACCTGGAATTTTTTGAATTTGGAAGTTTTGTTGATTTTTTTTAGATTCTTTAATTTTGTGTTATTGGTGATTGTGCTTGTAACCTTAATAGCCATCACCTCTCTTTTCCCGTGTGTTAGTGAGCAGGGTGGCCATTCTCAGTGTGTATTATGATCTGAGATGGCAGCTAAGGGAACACCTAATCCAGGAAGAAGAGTTTTGGGCTCCGAATTTAAACCCATCCACTTCCCCCACCCCTCAACCCTCCATTCAGCCTTCAAAGCAAGACAATGGTGCTCAAGGGCACACCACAGGAGGGACTTCTTGGGCCCAGCTAAATTCAGGCTTAACCTTTTCACCAACGCTTCATTTAAAAATTTGTTACCGCTGCATTGGTAGGGCTGGGGAAACGAGACACCTGTTGCTTGGTATTTTGGGTTTACACAGACTCATGTAGAGTGCTGCTGTGTGGAGGGTGGGAGGGAGGCTGATATGATGCACGTGGACACAAGTAGTGAAGGAAAACCGCATGTACGTATTTCTGGTGTTACTTTATTCTCTGCTCTATCACATGACAGTGTGGTCAGGGATCCCTCCCCCTCTTTTAGTCTGTTGATATTCAGCATGTTGGTCAAAAGTAGTTTTTGAAATAGATTTTTTAATGCCAAAATCGATATATTTGCTTCATCTGAGTCTATGTGGAGGTAGAAGGAAGTTACTGCTTTTATTGTTGTAGTCTGAGTAACGTGACGTCATATCCGTTCCGTATCCGTCAACCAAAACAAGGGTCTGCGTGTATACGACCTGCACCCTCCATGTTAAATCCGGCGTGGTAAACACTACACATCCAGTAAAGGATGGAAACACTTTGGGTTTCACACATTGACAGGCAGAGTTAGACAGAGCAGAGCTAAAGCTGCATGCTAACTCTGTCACGGACAGGAAACGTTATGGTATGGTGGTAACGTGCGGTCGAGCCGGCCGTCACTCTCGTCTCCGTGGTCAAATAGGCCAACACTACAACTGTAGAGCACCCAGATACTGACATTTATGTTATATGCATTTAAACTGAGCTGGCCATGGATGGATAAAGAGAACGGAGCTGGCAGGAGAGATGGCAACGGACTAGTTAGAGGGAGTACACATGTAAATACGTCGTTGTTAACAAAGGGAACAGTATATATAAGATAAATAAAACTAATTTGTGAGGGAAACGTCTTTATTCTTTGATTTTTGGGTTGGACATCTCTGACTACATACATGCTGAAGATAAAACATTTTTACTGGATCAATTTAGATATTTTACAAACTAAAAGTCCCTAGAAGTGTCTGTATTCCCCTTTTCCCCATGGTCCAGTGTTAAAAAAGTGAACAAAAATCACTATAAATCAGAATATCAAATCGCAATACTTCAAATTCGCAATACATATGGAATCAACGCCCAGGTATCGTAATGGTATCGATCAGGAGAAAGGTGTATCGTCCCAGCCATAATGACTATGTCGATTTTTGGTGGTTCACACAAGTATCTTAAAGCTGCTTCATTGTAAATTCCATATCAGATCTGTCAATGAATGTCAACATTTCATCGTAAAAATCTGTTTCTGATCGGCTCCATACCGTCCCTCTCTCCTCTTCCCTGCCATCATTTACCACCACCAGGATGTGTTGGAAGGCAGTAATCTGCGAGCCCCACTGCAGGAGCTCCACCAGATGATCATGACGCCTATCAAGGCTTTCATTGGGGGCGAGGAGGCCTCCTTGCAGCGCCCCTTGCTGAGCCCCGACGGCAAGAGCGCAGCGCCTGGCTCCCACCTGACCGGGGTCGGCGGAGGCGGCGGGGAGGCCGAGTCAGGCTCAAGCGTCATCGCCGAGGGGGATCTACCCGGCCAGTTCACTCGTGTCATGGGCAAAGGTGAGCTGGATGCACAAGCACTCACCAGAGATTGTTTTTATTGGCTGGGGGAGGTTTTTGTTTAGTTCTAATGTCATATTTTCCATCCTCGTCAGTTTGTACCCAGCTACTGGTGTCCAGGTCAGACGAGGACAACATCAGCTCCTACCTACAACTCATCGACAAGTGCCTTATCCATGAGGTACCCACTCCCTCTGGAATACACCATGTATTTCACACACTTTTTATGTCCAAATTAAAAATCAAAAATTCAGAAAAACACCATATACTGTATAGATACAGCATGTACTATAATCCAGGAACAGACAATACAGGTTGTTTAGGACGGATATCAGTCATTCTAGTGGGACAGCTAAGCTGAAATACTGAGCATTTTGCGATAAAAGCAATACATTTGGCACAGATGTAGGTTTATATGTTATAAAAAGATATAGATATCGTGGTGCTGCGGATTTGGCCCCTGATGGCCGTGGCAGCCATTTTTCAAAATAGCTGCCAAAAATGTTAGAAAAGAATGTTAGAAAAATGTCAGAAAATGTTATGAGTCTTGATGATTTCCAAGGTGTGTTCAAACGGATTAGATCAGATGTCAGAAGATCACAGACAGGTTTGTTCCCTCTTTATTTTTTAAGCGTACTTTTTAAAAACTTTTAACTTGAGAAAGAAGCAAAAACCAAATAAAAGGAGCATGGTCACTTCAGGGTCAAAATAGCATCCGTAATTCAATATCGTGACATAATGTTTAGTAGGTCTATCCTAAATACATTCAGTAAATATGTTTATACATGCATATAAATACCGGTGTATGCATATATCATAATTTTTTTCAACCTTATTATTATACAAAGAATTATTAAAGCTTGCGTGATGTGCTTGTGCTAGAAACTTGCGTCATCAAGGCTTTTGCATGGTGCGCGAAGGCTCCACAAGTTGTCTCGGTGGTTTGTCTGCACGTCTGAATTTCTGTAACTATGCGCCGACATTTCAACATGGACGCCTTCGAGGGAAGACTGGCCAAGCAGGTTGGCCTGTACAGACATCTCTACGACTGTTCACTGACAACAGCGACAGTCGCATGACAACAGGGACAGTCACATGACATTAAATACTTGGAAAGACACAGGCAACACACTGGGGAAAGAAGAGGCTTTCTGCTACAGGCTGTGAAAGAAAATGAGAGCTCGTTTTGTAAAAGCTAAACAAAGGTTTCATGGATAGAGTGGCGACGGGAGGGGAAGCACCGAGAGATAAAAAGTATTTTAGACTTGGAGGCAAGCGACAGTAATAATTACAGTACACAGATGCAATGTTTGGCGGTACGTATTTCGGAGTTTAGTGTTTACTACTACTGCCAGGCAACCTACACCTACTTTCCTTTCCGGTGCCACTCGTTGACTTCTTGCTTATCTACAGAATATTTTGTTTGTACGCCTCCTGGCGTTTCGGAGCATACTGCAACGAACAACATGCTGAGCCTCTTTGCATGCTTGTAGTGCACGCGCCGTCTACGGAGGCCCGCGCCACTGAGGCCCGCGCCACGTTGTCTCGCGCGAGTATAAATAAAGCTTTAGGGCCATTGTAGGTACAAAAGAATCAATCTCAAATCAGTTTGTTTTTCCTTCAGAATAGGCCCAATTCATGGTACTGTCCCTTAGAAGTCTGGATGTTTATGGTAGTATGGGGATTCTGGGCTAAAATCACAAGTATTTCCTTAATTCCCTAAGTATTGCTGAATCCGATTGCAAAGTAAAATTTGACTAGGTCATCCACTGTAGGCTTAAAGCCATGGACACACTGCATGCATGAGGCTCGCGTGAGTCTTGCGTGGCGTGTTGTTTTTTATTTCGCCGTCTATGTTAACAGGTTAGAGTGAACACACTGCCCGCATGAGACGCGCGTCTATTTTATAGAATAGAAGGGTCGCCTATTTTTACACACGAGCCTCTCGCGTCTCGGCTGCGTGTCCCAGCAGAAACAGACAGTGAAGGTGATCTCTTGACAGTATATGGACATCATATCAGCTACATAATACAGTTTCCATGTCTAGACATCTGTAGAATGTCACAGACAGTGAAAGTGATCTAGTGACTGTATATTAACATCATATCAGCAAGACTTTACTACAGTTTCGAGGTTTATCTGTAGAATATGTTACGGAGATGAAAAAAAGTGAAGTTAAGTAAACTTGATTTTAAATCAACACTTCCTGCTTTCATTTCAAAATAAAAGCCTTCAGGCGTATTTTCTATAGACAGAATCCCTTCATTTGTTAACACGAGGCTTTTATTCTGAAATATGAGCAGTCAGTGCTGTGGAACACGTAGTCACTTTGGGAGCTCAAAAAATTGATAAAGTTTGGGGTTTAAATCAACACTTCCTGCTTTCATTTCGAAATAAAAGCCCTAAAGCGGGTTTTCTTTGCACAGAATTCCTTCATTTGTTAACACGAGGCTTTTATTGTGAAATATGTGCCGGACAGTGATGTGGAACAAGCAGTGACTTGGAAAGCATCATAAATGAAAACAGTAAGGAGTTTTAATTGTGGATTATTACTATTATTTATTAATTACCACACGTTTCTGAACCTTTCTCTGTCTAAAATAAATATCAATTATATTTATCATGAAGGGCTGCACAGTGGTGCAGTGGTTAGCACTGGCGCCTCACAGCTAGAGGGTTGCAGGTTCGAATCTGACTTGGGGCCCTTCTGTGTGGAGTTTGCATGTTCTCCCCGTGTTAGCGTGGGTTTTCTCCGGGTACTCCGGTTTCCTCCCACAGTCCAAAGACATGCATGTTAGGTTAATTGTTGACTCTAAATTGCCCATAGGTGTGAATGTGAGCGTGAATGGTTGTCTGTCTCTATGTGTCAGCCCTGCGATGGACTGGCGACCTGTCCAGGGTGTACCCCGCCTTCGCCCAATGTCGGCTGGGATCGGCTCCAGCCCCCCCGCGACCTCTAACGGGATAAGCGGTTGCAGATGAGAGAGAGATTTATCATGAAGTTAAATGGCCATTAAAAGGCAAACTCTATGTAGAAAGAAAGGGCTGTCAGCAGCAGCAGAAACACAGCTGACAGGTAGCCGACACGCTCCCGGGACGCAGCTAACTCGCCTCTAGTGAGAACACCCTAGGTGTGCATCACGCAGCCACGACGCAACGCCGTCACGCGATCCTCATGCGTGCTGTGTGTCCACGGCGTAATACGTGGCAAGCAGCAGCGTCTGTGGTGTGAAGAGGTTGATCCAAACTTGCAAAGTGAAGCGATGTGGTTCCTTGACAAAAAAACATTTTTTTCCCTACAAAGTTTGTGAGTTTAATCTCAGAGAATCTCTGAGTTTTTTTCTTGTAAATTGTGAGTTTTTTCTCATAATTTACATCAGAAAATCTGGATTTTTCCTCTGAATATTTCTCCCCTTAAATTATTTATTTATTTATTTAATTATTTACTTATTTACTTAATAACTTACTTACTTACTCACTTGCTTACTTGCTTACTTACCTACCTACCTACCTACCTACTTACAATGGCCCTAATACACCGTCTTATTATTAACATTTTAGCCCCCAGCAGAAACTTTCACAAAATTGAAATGTTGAGAGAATTCATCAATTTGATAATTTGAATTGAGTTGTCAGTAAAATGACGTACCCAGGGATAGTACCATGGATCATAGCTGAGTTCTGCTAGTTTAAAGAGGAATGCTGTCATCCAGACCACTCTCTGTCTCTCTGAAACTCTTGAGTTGAGTAAAATATCAGTTTCATCATGTTTATAGTATAAATGTGCAGTATCATGCTTTAGATTTATTCTTATGTGAAGGAGAGTTCTGTGTCATTTGTTGAGACACAATGTACTTGAAAATCCTCAGCCATGCTCTTCATCAGTCACGCTTTGTTTCATCCGATTTCGTACTCCCTGTTGTCCCCTCCCCCTCCCCGTCAGTCCTTCACTGAGACGCAGAAGAAGAGACTGTTGTCATGGAAACAACAGGTCCAGAGGCTGTTCCGGTCCATTCCAAGGAAAACCCTCCTCGACATAGCAGGGTACCGACCGCAGAGGAGGTAAACACACAGACATACAGTAGCTTTCATTTTGTGAGTTGAACTGGCTGTAAGGAAAACACTTACAACCAGAGTCGCTTTAACTTATAAAATAGAAAAGACCACAGATTTCTGGCTTTAAATGATCGAATAAGTGGGGAATGTTAGAGCCCCTTAGAACAGATACAGCTATATTTTACATATCACACACAGAGAAAAGGTATGGTGCTAAATGTACAGTAGCAACACTTTACATTAAGTTCACTGATTCTTCTTATTATTTCCTTTGTTAACATTTATACAATTACAAAAGCATAAGTGTAGACGAACAGAAGTGAGTTAGAGAATGATTTATTTATCATTTTTAAGACAGTGTTACCTGTGTAGAGGTGTGATTTTGCAGAGATGAAATTATCACCACAACTACAGTAGGTAGGTGGTCATTTTATCTTCATTTTTGTATTATTACTAGAAGTTCAACTTAGTTCAGAACATTTGTCTTTCTCCTCCACAATACCACAGAAAATTGTGCGAAAACGTTTGCAGCTTGTTATTAAAATGTCTGACTTTTTTACAGTCATATTGGAGTATCTATCTTATTTTGCTCCTTTTGGTATGACCATCACAGACGCACTTTGCATTGGTTCAGGGGGCTCACTGAACCTCCTAGAAATGCCTCTATATTTTTTAGAATAACGCAGAACTAATAATTAAGTGGAATGATTAATAATATCGACATTGTTGTGTCTTCATATTGACAGAATAAGAAACCAACAAGATAAGAAGTTAGATTTGTGGTCTTTTTATTTTCTTATAGCCTAATAACATCGGACACTCCATGTCCACATCGTTAAATATGCACTTCTGTTACGTCATGTACACAAACCACGTACCTATCAGCTGTGCGGTCAAGATCAGACTGGAGACATAACCAGTGAAAAGATGGGTGAGCAGTACTTGCTATCTTCCGACATTTGTGTTTTTGAAGCGTGCCATTTTGAAAAATAAAAAAAACACCCCATTGCGCTCCGTTGCTCGCAGCCAGTTAGGACATTCTAATATAAAATAATCAAACTGATTTTGTGACTGACGCTTGCTCGCATCACATTCTGTTTGGAGGGTGTAATATGTAAGCTACACACATCCCAATACATTAGACCTCTCTGCGTTGTACACATTACATTCCCTCTAGATTTGTTTTTTGTGAACCCCCAACATTAAAGTTAAAACTGCGCCTATGATGACAGTTCAGCTAGTTATTTGTGAACCTTAGTGAATGTATAACTGCTCTTTTGTTAACACGTTCCTGTGATCAGGAACTCACTTTTTGTCTCGTCCTGCTGCAGCCGTTTCGGCCAGTCCAACTCTCTCCCCACCGCTGGCTGTGTTGGGGGCAGCGTGTCGGCCAGGAGGAGCCTTCGCCAGTTCCAGATGCCCTCCAGGAGCTTGCCGGGTGCCAGGCTGGGCCTGCTGGGCAGCGGGGGGCTGCTGGGACCCACACCTCGCAGCTCCAGCAGCACACCCACCGGTCCTAAGCAGGGGAGACAGGTGAGTCAAACCAGCAGAACGTTTAAACCAGCAAGCTAAGGTTTCCCCATAATTCCTGGGTAAGATGAGCCTTTTAGTGTCCAGAGAATATTATTGTTTATTAGTATTTATCTACTGTACACATTTTAGTATATGTGATGCTAAAATAGCATGAGAAGATGCAGTATTATTGGTAGAGTAACTTATGGCAGGGTGTTTTTTTTTTTTTTAAACCGTTTTAGGGCTACAGCTAACAATTATTTTCATTATCAGTTAATCTGTAGATTATATTACTGATTAACTGTTTAGATTAGGGCTGCAACTAACGATTATTTTCATTGTTGATTAATCTGTTGATTATTTTCTCGATTAATCGATTAGTTGTTTGGTCTATAGAATGTCAGAAAATGGTGAAAAATGTCAATCAGTGTTTCCCAAGATGACGTCCTCAAATGTCTTGTTTTGTCCACAAGTCAAAGATATTCAGTCTACTGTCATAGAGGAGGAAAGAAACCAGAAAATATTCACATTTAACAAGCTGGAATCAGATATGTTTTTAATCAAACCGATTAATCGATTATCAAAATAGTTGGTGATTAATTTAATAGTTGACAACTAATTGATTAGTCGTTGCAAAATGTTAGAAAATGGCAACAAAAAAAATAGCCCATCACAATTTCAATGTTTGGTGTTTGTGATTGATAAATAGATAACTGATCAATAAATTGTTTCAGCCATAAATTATTACTAGGGCTGTCAATTGAATGAAATATTTAATCATGATTGATTACAAATTAATGGGACATTTTTTATCTGTTTAAAATGAACCTTAAAGGGAGATTTGTCAAGTATTTAATCCTCTTATCAACATGGGAGTGGACAAATATGCTGCTTTATGTAAATGTATGTATATAAGTATTATTATAAATCAGTTAACAACACAAAACAATAACAGATATTGATCCAGAAACCCTCACAGGTACTGTATTTAGCATAAAACAATATGCTCCAATCATAACATGTCAAACTGCAGCCCAACAGCAGCAACAGCTGTCAGTGTGTCAGTGTGCTGACTTGACTATGACTTGCCCCAAACTGCATGTGATTATCATAAAGTGGGCATGTCTGTAAAGGGGAGACTCGTGGGTACCCATAGAACCCATTTACATTCACTGATCTGGAGGTCAGAGGTCAAGGGACCCCCCTTAAAATGGCCATGCCAGCTTTTCCTCACCAGAATTTTGCGCACCTTTGGAACGTTATTACTGTACTTAATCTAGTATCAGTTGAGTTGGTCAAAGATGTCCAATGAGGCTTGATAGCCTGTTTCTAATACATGGTGTGTGTGTGTGTGTGTGTGTGTGTGTGTGTGTGTGTGTGTGTGTGTGTGTGTGTGTGTGTGTGTGTGTGTGTGTGTGTGTGTGTGTGTGTGTGAACTGGAATCTCAGTGGTGTTCGTGACTGCACACAGGAACATTATGAAATGCGTAATAATACCTTCCAGGATGTTCACAATAACCTGGCCAGCAGAATTCTTTCTTCAGCACGTATACGGCCTGAAATAGACTTTTTTTTATTCCATGACAAAAAAATGTGGGGTGAGGAAGAGGAGCAGCGGTGGTGTTTGGCAAATGAAGTGAGATGGATGGAACTCGTAGGCAGGTCACGCCACATACCAGAAGGCCTGCGTCAGCGCCCAACACTGAAACAGGAGGAGCTGTGGAGCTGTTTCAGGCCCACCCTGGCACACTTTGGTCTGGGCTGACTCAGTTCATAGGGAACGTCGCTCTCTCTCTCTTTCTCTCTCTGTCTGTCTCTCTCTCTCTCTCTCTGTCTATCTCTCTCTCTGTCTTTCTCATCCCTTACAATGGGAGGAAATACCTCAGTTCCTCCTCCTCACGCTGGACCTTCTTGTGTGGGACTGTAGTGTGGATGTGGAGAGAGAGAGAGAGAAGGAGGGAGGGCAGGAGGGAAATATGTGAGTCATAGTTTGGGAGAGGTAGCTGTGGTGTTGGAGGAGGAGGGGCAATGAGAGGGAGAGTTTATATGAGTGTGTACGAGAGAGAGAGGCAGTCAGAGGCAGTGAGAACAGTGCACAGGCATTTCCTGTTTTTCCCTGGCCATGAGGGAGGGGGGTGGGGATGCAGAGGGAGAGAGGTGAGGGGAGGGGCATGTGGTGGTGGTGTTGGGGGTATAATAGGCAGGTTACAGTGAGGAATTCATGTGGTGAGCGTCTGAGACTGTCATTAGATGTGGGCCAGACATCCAGACAGGAGCAAGCGTGCGGGGTGAAAAAGAAGCCGTGATCTTACACCAGACTTCTTTCAAGCTTGCATATTTCACCATTTACCTGTTTGATCAGTGAAAGTTTCAGCAATGTGTGAAAAGCTATGATGTAGAGAATGAGCGTGAAGTAAGAGGAGGATCTTTGAGCATGACATTTTGCATCAATTTATAATATATGATCATATTGCCTTTTAAATGTCAGTATTTAAAGGACCAGTGTGTAGCATTTAGGGGGATCTATTGGCAGAAATGCAATATAATATTAATACGAATGTTTTCATTAGTGATTAATCACCTGAAACTAAGAATTGTTGTTGTTACCATAGAATGAACCATTTAGATCTACATAGGGAGCGGGTCCTCTCTCCATGGAATCGGCCATGTTGCACCGCCATGTTTCTACAGTAGCCCAGAATGGCTTGGGCCAGAGTCGATAACGTTACTCGTTCCTGTCACTGCCGCTCCCTCTCTCTTGCTTCACCACTCACTTCCCACTACACACACACTCTACGCACTGGCTCTGCTCCAACTGGCTCAAGAGAGGGACATTCGTGTTTTCGCGTCACACGGGAGAGGCTTCAGTTGGTTGCAATCTCAACCTCACTGCTAGATACCGCCAGATCTTACACACTGCACCTCTAGTTAACCAGGTTATCCACAGGTCATTAAGAGTGCTTTCACAAGCCAACATTTGGTCCGTTTTAATCAAACTCTGGTGCGGAAAAGAATCAAGGAAACTGAGGCATAAGCAAAGAATAAGGAGGGATTTACTAAGCCAAGACAAAAACAGAGTGTCGCTGCAATCTACAGCAAAAATGTAACAGTTAACGTGTGTCACAGTTCACAAACAGATTCCAACAGAAAACACACAGGCCAGTAACAAGAACGTACAGAATATGCTAAATAAAGTCCACAAACATAGTGACTTTTATAAAGTCATAAACTGGAGGAGAAATGATATGTGCGCACAGTAGATTAGTGCCGAGTCAATGTGAAAAAACTTTGATAGCAATATTTCAAAGTCTGCGATTCCCTGCATAGAAGTGTCAGCTCTTGAGACGAAGAAAGATCAATTTGCTCCTTCGCACAAGCCCCTCAGCAAATCATTTTTTAAACTTTGGTCGGCTTTAATTTGTGCACTGTGAAACCGAACCAGACTAAATAGAAAACAGACCAAAAGTATCAATTTCACTCTGATTGGGACTAGAGAAACAGCCTAGGGCTTGTCAAAGCATCCTGGTGGACATGTGTTGTTGGCTATAGCAATAGATGATGCATATGCTCAAAACTGTACTGTGTTTAGCTTTCTTTGTACCATAGGGAACATTCAACACAAATATTATACTTCATTGTGCTTGATCTAATTCATATTTCCAATACATAATTGGTTTCCAATTTAGACAAAACTTAGATTAAAAAGTAAAGCAGTAAAAGGTTCAAAAATAGAATTTTGTAACACCTCTAGATAACTTGATAATGTTAATTCTGACACGTTATATAAGCATAATTTCTATTTCTATCTATAAGTTTAGATTTGTTACTGCATTTTGAGAGCAGAAGCAGAAAATGTATGTCATCCCAAAAACTAGATTTCCATGAAAGTTGATGGACAGAGTTCAACTTCTGCCATTAGACGATAACTGTTTTTGAACCATGACTATGACACTAGTCCCACAGAGGTGTTTCAATAAGTGAATGTAATGTTGTTGTTAACATATTGTTCTCAGGGTCTCTGGTTTGCCAACCCCGGAGGAAGCAACAGCATGCCCAGCCGGACCCACAGCTCCGTGCAGAGGACCCGCTCCCTGCCGGTTCACACCACGCCACAAACCATGGTCATGTTCCAACAAGCCGGTAAGATATGTAGGGAAACATGCTGAAAGTTGTTTGTTGTTATTAGTTTACATACTTATATATGATGTATTTTATTCTGTATTAAATATTGGTTATATTGGTAAGTTATAACTTCCACATCTGAAATGAAAACATTTTCTTTTCCTTTAACACTTTATTCTTCATTTAAAGGCAGTAATATATCCCATAGTATCTTACTGTCATGTCACTTAAATGCGTTTGATCTTGCTGTATTTGCACAAATGACTGTACATTTTAGCTTTAAACAGCCAATGGGTGACTTCACTGACATTTGACACATTGATTGTTTGTTTCAAGTTGTCTGATTTATTTTTTTCATCATGTTCTCTTCTTCATAAAATTCAGACCTGAGGGTATTGACATGTTTGGGCCGTGTGCTGCTTACCCATTTTGATGTTCATTCTATGGGTTTGGGCCTAAAATCTAAATATTCCAAGTTTTTAATGAATTACTAAAGAGTATAGTCCTAAAAATAGTCCTTGTCTTGCTTCATCTTAGAGACACAAACCCCTCTGCAGCAGGGTTGTTCTGTTTGGATGAAGTTGTCCCCCAAAGCAGGGCTGCAGTACTCCAGTCCGGTCTTGCACTTGTCTTGGTGTCGTGCCTGGTCGGACTCAGAATTGTCTTGGTCTCTTGCTCGGCTATTGTGAACTGGTCGAGTTGTTCCTGACTGCTGATTCAGGATCAGTTATATAGAACGTTACCTGATTCTACCAACATGATGCGTGATGTTTCATCCTTAACGTACCGTTGGGTAACGGTCCTCAGACCTAACTTCTATGCATTAATCAGTTTAATGTTAGTAGATTGATGATAGACATTGTTTATAGATAGATCACTTCTGTCCATCCTAATTCCTTAATCACTACATTAGCACTGGAAAGACACTATTGCCCATTATGGTCTTGAACAGGGCTCAATTTGCTCTGGACTCCGTCTTGATTTGGTCTTGATTGCCTTTGGACTCGGACTCGACTGGACCTGGTCTTTGACTTGACTTGGACTCGATTAAGTTGGTCTTGACTTCAGCCCTTTATTTTCAATTCAATTTATTTTTATATAGCGTCAAATCATAACAGAAGTTATCTCAAGATGCCTTTCATATGGAGCAGGTCTAGAGAGACTAGAGATCCCCCATCAGCATGCATTCTTATTATTCTTATAGCATTATTCTTATTCAATAATAGCAAAGCAGCTATAAGTAGTAATACAAATAGGACTAATAACAATAATCAATAGCAGTGGAGATAATAGTCAGTAATAATAGCAGTAATAATAATAGAAATATGAGTACTACTAATATTAAAAAGGCTGATAATAATGATAGTAGTTTTGACATTGAACATATGAAGCTCAGAACATTGACTTTTAGCGCTGTTCATTGTCTCCTTGAAAAATCTGTTTTAGCCCAAGAATGTTCTATTGTTTTTCCCAGAATACACTGGGAATAATAACCCAGTCAAATAGGCAATATTGGTCTTTATGCAAGATTAGATGACATGACAAAAAATGACCAAAAACACAATTAAATATAAAATTACTCCTAGTTATTGGGGGTCATTTAAAATTTCACAGGCCTTTTGATAATGCCCCCCCCCATCTTGGTCTCACCCTGAAACCCCCTCTCCACACAGGCTTGGGTCATGGTAACCATCGGTGCCGGGCAGAGTGACCTGTAGTAGCCTCTGCTGACTGGACTTTGTCCCACAGGAACAATGGACAGTAATAGGACAAGCTGGAACTTCCTCCGCTCTTGTCACACACACACACACACACACACACACACACACACACACACACACACACACACCAGAAACGTCCTCTTTTTAGAATGAAGAGGAAAAGCATATTTTCAAAAAGCAGGAGGGAAGTTGGAGGTAGAGTGGAGACTATATGTGAGAGAGGAAGAGATGGAGGCAGGGAGGGAGGAAGGAGTCAGAGGAGTCTCACAATGAGGCTCTTTGTGCAGCGAGGACATGGCTCCCTGGCCCACTTCCCTTCCCTTCCTTCTCTCCCTGACTCACTCTCTTTCTTTACTTTCCCTCCCTCTTTCTGTCCCATCTCTCCGTCTTTGACAACTCTGCAGAGTCATGCACTCATAGCAGTCCCCCTCAAGGGTGGCTATAGCTGGGTCTCTGCCAGAGTAACTGATTTGAAAGGCTAGGACCCCCCCCACCACAACCCTCCTCTGACTCGGTGCATACATGTGCAATCTGTCTTCCTCTCTGCCAACCGATGGATAACGAGACTTCTTAAGTGAGACACAGCAGAGTAAATGAGGGGATGAAGGAATAAGTGTGGAGAGTTTACTTCAGGGTGTGTTTGTGTCGCTGTAAGTCTGTGTGTACAGGGGTGGAGGGGTGTGTGGGTGGTGGGTGGTGTTGGAAGGATTTGGAGCCTATAAATAGTCCAGTGTGGACTACTGGGCCTAACTCAGCTTTTCTCTCTGGCCACAAGGGATTTTCACTGCCCAGCCTGTGTTGAAGACTCAGCGAAGGACTAAATGGCTGGAAGGGGTTGCTAGGCTGTACTGTGGCCCAAATACAACCCCCCCAACACACACACAAGCCCCCCTCCAACCTCAACCCAACCCTCTACAAAACAGTCTCCACCCTGCTCACAGTTGAGGCCAAGGCAGCCTAAACCACCTAGCACTAGTGGGGGCTTTAAAGGGACAGTTTACCCCAAAATCTAAAACACATATTTTCCTCTTACCTATAGTGCTATGTATTAATCTAGATTGTTTTGGTGTGTGATGCCTAGTGTTGGAGATATCGGCCATAGAGATGTCTGCCTTCTCTCTAATATTATGGAACTAGATGGCCTTGGCTTGTGGTCAGAGTAGAGAATCAAAGAGACAAAACTCAGGTGCTTTTTTTTTTGACAACAGATGCTAGATGGCGCTGCAGTAGCGCTGCCTCCATTTTGGACTGAAAACGTCAATGAGTCTGTGGCCATGGATGTATAAAGAGACGTCTGTAAATCAGAGGCTCATTTTTTTTTAGGTAGATCAACTTCCCATTACTAACACTTCAATAGCCCTCATTTAAATCTTTATGTCCTAAAAGTAGTAAAATGAACTAACAGCTAAATCCAGAGTTATTTTCCTCGCCATAATGAACGGTCATCAGATCCACTGGACTGCACTGCCCTGCACGCTCATGACATATCCGGTTCTGCTAGCTTCCTGCTAGCTGTATGTGGATGTAAAAATGGAGATATTGGCTGTAATTCATCACTTTTATTATCTTCTAATACACCTGTATGCTGGCTGTAGGCTGTAAGCCTGTACCGCGGCAGATGTATTAAAGCTTCAGTAGTCAGTATATTTTTGGCATCACTGGGCAAAAATTCCATAATAACCTTTCAGCATATTGTAATTCAAGTGTTCTAGAACACTAGACTTCTGCTCCTCCTCATGGCTCTGTTTTCAGGCTTTAGAACATCTATCCCGAGACGGGAGACTTTGACCAATCACAGGTCATTTCAGAGGAACTTGGCGTTCCTTCACCAGATCTCAACATGGTGGCGGCGTTACAAACGTTCTCATTTTACAGCTGGACCGTGCACTACAAGATGATTCTGAGAACATCTGGGGAGAGAAATAGTTATTAACATAACAGAATATCGATTCATATTTGATCAGCGCTGACTAGTTTGACTGTTTTTTCGGAGTTGGCGAGTGATTGACAGCCTGCTCTCATAGACAGATCAGCTCTTACTGCTTGTTTTCCTCCGGTCTGTGAAATCTTGCAGATGCCGTTAGGAGCACCGGAGGACACAGAGGAACATGATTTTTTTCAGGTTACCTGTTTCATGCACTACTGTCAGGATATAGCAACCGTTTTATAAAATTAACTTTTTTTAATTGTATTTGCTCCAATCTGCCTGCTTCAGCTTTAACGTCTCTGTTCCCGAACAACCGGCTATCGTCCAGTAGCTAGTAGTGCTAGTAGCATGACATCAACAGAATTTAATCGAGTTGTAGGCTATTTACTAACACCCCTTTCACACCAATGACCAGGGTTATCTGACCCTGGTTCAACCCTCCTTTTGTCAATTTAAACCAAGCCAGTCAACCAGTCAGGACAGTTCAGATACGACCTGGGTCACACCCGGATTGCAATGCATAGCAATTAGCTCAGGTGATAGAAATGGCCCCCCCATTTCTATCACCTGAGCTAATTGCTCAGGAGTGGGTGGGGGGTTACACCTCTGGAGGGTTACAGAGAGAGGAGATGATAGTGGCATCATCAATGTGAGCAAAAACATCAAATGTCACAGAATGATGCATGTTTTTGGGATACAGTATAAATATAGAACACACAGCAGGTTTAGCTTTATAAAACGTTGAACTATGTTGCATGTATGGAGCTGTAATGTATGCAGAAACATACAGACAACATACTGTACAGATTTATAGTATCTACTCATCAACATGAACCTTTTCTCCTCTGTCTGTCTACAGTACACATTTCTCATCAGACTACATTGTGTTATCTAATATGATAATATAGGCTATATTTACAGACAGATTAGACACTTCTGAAGACTGAGATGTAGATTTCACTCACTCCACCATCCCAGCTAACATTTACTACATATAGAAGTAGACCATATAGTAGTAGACCTATTAAAGTTGTTCAGCTAGATATGTGGCAACTGTTGGATAATGGAAGAGCATGTCCAAACCTAATAAAATGAGTTTATATTTCATTTAGTTTGCTACTAGCTCCATAATG